>SNQJ01S0040868.1:46080-59932 GCA_010110895.2 Picea sitchensis
CTCTCTTTCATTCACTCTCTCTCACTCTCTCCCCCTCGCTTTCTCTTTTTCCTTAATTCTCTAACCTTCTCTCTCTCCCACCACTCTCTCTCTCTTTCATTCACTTTTTCCCCTTCTCTCTTTCTCCCTCTCTCTCCTCCCTTTGACACTCTCTCCTCATCTCTTTCCCTCCATCTATCTATATCCCTTTTACCTCTCTCTTTCCTCCCCTCCCAATATCTCTCTTCTTCTCTCTCTACCCGCCCTCTCTCTCCTCTAACATTCTTTCCCTATCTCCTTATTTCCCTCTCCCTATCTACCCAAATATTCCTCCTCCTCTCTCCCTCTCCATCCATATCTCTCTCCCACTCTATGCCCCTCACTCTCTCCCTCTCCATCCATATCTCTCTCCCACTCTATGCCCCTCACTCTCTCTCTCTCCTTCTCACTCTGTACCTATATCCCTCTCTCTCAGCTTCCCTTCTCTCTTTTTACCTCTCTCTCTTTCTCTCTCTCATCCTTTCTATCCCTCTATCCATACCTCCCTCTCTCTCTCTCTCTCCCCCATCCTCTTCTCTTCCACTATCTCTCCACACTCCTCCCTCTCCCTTCCTACCTATGTCTCTCTCTCTCATATCCCTCCTTCCCTCCCCCTCTTTATCTCCCTCTACCTCTCTCGCCATTTTCCCTCTCTCTCTCTCTCTCTATCTCCTCCACCCCCCATATCTCTCCTTTCCTCTTGATATCCTTATTTCCCTCTATCTTTCCCCCCCTTTTCCTCTCTCTCTCTCTCAGTAACATCTCTCTCTTGAGCGCACTGAGCGTACTTATTCTTTAAGGACACTTTCATGCAAGTGATTCGGTTCTTTATATGATTGTTTGTTTTGATTATGATTATGAGATATGGTTGGTTTAATGATATGTTATTTTTGTTTTATTTACATCGACAAGCGATATTGACTAGGTTCTCTTGAGTGTGCAGGACTCAGGACGTTTGAGCATGTCGATGCATTGATGAAACTCCATGGAATCTGGATCGAGTAAGGGAGTGGACTGTTAGGGTTTGAATGTTCTTGATGTGACATATGTACATATGATTAGATATTATGATGTTGATTATTATTGCTAACATGATTCATTGATGGATGCAGGTTGATGATAGCTTGTCAATCAAACTCACATTTGGAGTAAAGGGGTCACGCACGACAACCAGAGACATTGAGGGAGAGGTGTGGCAACATCGTTGCCACATCCTACTAGCACTCACGCTGTGGCTTGAACTGTAGGTTAACGATTACCTAGTTTGAGAACACCCACGATGCCAAGAGGGTAGACTGTGGCAGTCACTCATGATGATTCTAAGGGGTGTGCAATAAGGCATGTTCCTTATTCCTTAGAGGACCTTAGTCTCCCACAAGATCACCTAATGAAGTATTGACTCCACGGTTTGACGTCTACCAAATTCAGTCAAGAGGCGAGTGGAACCCTTGGAGAACGTAGTGCATCTTGAAGGGAATGTCATGCAAATAAAACAAAAAGAGGCAAGTGGAACCCTTGGAGCACGTAGCGCGTCCTGAAGGGCATGTCACGATTTTAACTGGTAAGTGAAAAAACCTAGTGCCTAGAAAACTATGCCTCCTTAGGACCTGGTCGGCCTTAAAATGAATGAGGTGATGAGTAAGTTTAATAACAAATTTCCCCTTAAGAACTGTCCCCAACCCTAGTGAATTTAAAACCTAGGTCTAAGTAGAACCTTTGAACAAAAATAATTAGACATATAACAAGAAGGGGGTAAATAAATTCAAACTTTAATTATTAAAATAAAAATTATAATGAAGGATTAAATTTATTAAAAGGGTAAATGGTTGTTTTTCTACACTTGCTAAATTTGATTTTTAGTTAAAAAGAAAAATGGGGAAACTTAAACAAAAAGGGAAACTTAAAGAAAAAAGGAAACTTAAAGAAAAGGGGAAACTTAAGGAAAAAAGTGAATGTCGAACTTAGTAAGGAATCTAGCCTTTGAAACTTTCTATTTATGAACTCAAATAGGAATTAAGTAAGGCATAAGTCATTTAAGAATTGTAAGGGAATAATGCGACACTGAGGAGTGTTTTTAGGAATGATTTTAGGTGGGTGTGGAAAATAGACAAATTCAATTAATTAATAAATTGATTTTTTGGTGCAACTAGGGGATCAGGCAACATGTGTATGGGGGAGGTTTTTCCTAATTAAATAAATGAAAAAGGAATCTGATGAGGGTTTCAGAAACTAATGACTAAGAAACTCTATAAAAATGATGGTGGAGGAGGTTAATGGATCACATCTGGCTTGTGTAACGTTACACTGCCAAATTTTATCTTGACTGGGTTTCTCTTGTGGGAGTTGGGATACCGAGCTCGGGTAACGAGTGGTGGCTCGACCTTGCGAGGCGAGCTGGGATATAGCATTATCTAGTACTGCGTGTGTGTCCCCTAAATGTATATAGATACATGATGTAGATGTACAAAGTTAATGATGTAAGATGAAAGGTTTTAAGGGAGAATAATCTCTGTAATTGCGAAAGCTAGAAAGTTGTATCACCATTGTAGTTTCTTTGGTTATTTCTTTATTAAAATTGCCAAAAGAATGAATGTAGTTATTGCACTTGGACATGATGTTTGTGTGACTAAATAAAGGACCCTGGTAGGCATATCACTTCTCACGCCTCAGATTCTATTTAATTATTGATTGATTAAATAACGCGCATGGATTTTAAATAGAATAGTGCCTCAAGATTTCCATTGCTAGATAGATTGTGTATGTCATCTCTCTTGCGTGCTCATGAATTTTAAAGTTAATTAAAGGGTTGTCTAAATATTAGAGTTATCTGGTTGTGCGCGGAGAAAGGCCACTAATGATCGACTGTTGTTTATTTATTTGTGTGCCATGTAAATGTGGATTTATTGATGGCTATTTATCGCTCGCATTGAAGGTTTAGAATGGTTTTGTTGTGCCTTAGTTACAATTGTGCTAGTCATCATATGGGCGCATGAATCCATTTGAGTGGATCATTGCACACATTGATCAATCAATGTCTATGATAACCGGTCTTGGGTCTTGTCATTCTTGATGATGACGGTCACTATTGGAATTGATGTTTTTCACCCTTCTCTGTAACATTTTATTGTGTTGTTACTCACTCGTTGTGTAGATTCTAGTCTCTTGTGTAATTGATGTTGGTTGTGTTGGGTTGGTTGATGATTGTACTTAGCTTAGTAGGATTTTCTTGCTTGTGTCTGGCGGGATGTAGACACCTCATTTTTCCTTAGAACAATCACCAACCTTGAGACCTTAAATGGTCAAAATCGATGGGAACCTGGGCTTGAGAATTTCTAATGTGTCCTAGAGGTCCTAACCTTCCAGGGTAGGACGAGTGGGTAGTCATTTTATTTATTCGTCTATTTGATTGTAGTATGTTGCATCCAGCTGGATGGTGTGCTAGTATGTTAGGTCGTGACGTTGTCTGTTTTTTTAATCACGTGTGTTGTGTTCGTTGTCAAGTTGTGTTGATTAACTATTTGTTGTTGTTACTTTCTTGCAATTAGAAAAAAAGAAAATTACTTATTTCTCTGGTTAGGTGTTGCAAGTCATCGTAACAATGAGGGGTTGTTACATATGGTATCAGAGCTAGTTTGACCCACGACTTGGGATCATGATGGCTTCTATTGATTAGATATTGATTATAATGTTGCTAATTAAATTGATTTGTATTTGTGCACACTAATCATGGTTAGAGGACGTCGTGGAGGAATACGACGAGGTGCTAGGGGAGGAGGTGTGACACCCCCAGTAGCATCCATGCTCGAGGGGTATAACCCCCAGGAAGAAAAACAAGTTGTCGGGAAGGAACATATAGCTGTGGGTGATGTGGTTGGGTTGAGGAGGTCCTTTAAGAGGATTTATGCGTCACTAATTAGCCGTTGGGATAGAGATGAGGCCAAGGTTCTAGAACCCTCTGAGAGTCCATTGCGCGCTCCGATCGGTACTGGTAGAATTCACCATGAACTCGAGAAGGTGAAATTTCCCAAGTTCTTTGGTTCCCTGGATGGTGCAGTTGCCGAGGCATGGTTGGAGAATATGGCGATGTTCTTTACACTTCGCAAATATACCTGCAACATGAAGGTCTGCATGGCGGTCTTTCAATTAAAGGGCAGTGCTCTTCTATGATGGAAGACACTCCTGCTCGAATTGAACATGGGCGTCGAAGATGTGTCATGGGAACTGTTCGAGGAACGGTTCTGAGAGAGGTATATATCCGAAGAATTCATTAAGTGCCAAATCAATGAGTTCAATTCCTTGCAACGGGGCGGTCATATGGTTCCTGCGTACGAGGCTCGTTTCATAGAGCTGCTTCAGTATGCCCTGCACCCGAATACCGAGAAAATTAAGGTCAACAAGTTCGTGTTCGTCCTTAACGTCAGCATTCGTGAAAAGGTGAAGATTATGATGTCTCAAACCTTGTAGGATGTTGACCATAAGGCCCTCATAGCAGAGGAGGAGCTTATCAGTGGGGGTCGGAGCAGGATTCCAGCGAGACCAACGAAGCAGGTGTCATCCGGTGCGCTGCAGCATCAAGCATCAACTAGACATTCACCAGTATTTTTTTCCATCCAGAGAGGATCCACTTTCACTACACCTCAACGACCAATGCCTCCGTAGCAGACTCTTTACAGAGCACCACAACAACATCGACCACAACAACAACAATTTAGTCATGTTCAACAAAACAAACTAGGGTTCCAAGCTGGTGGGCCGTCAACTTCTCCTTCGAGTACCAGGAGTACTGGACCGAAGAAAGGGTGATGGACATGCAAAGAGCCACATTACCAGTGTGATTTCCCAGAGAGGACTAGAGTGTCCAAATCAGTTGGACCCACTATCGTGCGAGATTTGGGCAAGGCCCATTGGATTTATGCAGCAGTGAATAACTGCCAGGAAGAGCACTAGTCAACCGTGCTCGAGATGTCAGATACCTTCGCTGACCACAAACTTAGTATTTTGATAGATCCAGGTGCTACAGAGAGTTTTATTTCTGGTGCAGTGCTAAAAATAATCAAGGTAATGGCAGTCGAACAGGACGAGTTTAGCTTTGAAGAATTGGGTTCGGGAGCCGAATAGAAGGTTGGAGGGAAGGTTACGAGATATAGCCTTAACCTGGAATAGTTTGTCACAAGGGAAAACCTCTACGTCACTATATTAGGGTGTTATGACGTTGTGATTGGTATGGACTAGTTGGAATCGCATGAGGCGATACTCAACTGTTAGACGAAACAATTGAGCTTGGTTGATGAGGAGGGACATAGACACGTTATTGTAGGTCAAAACCAGTGAGTTTCCCTGAGGTTCATCTCTTCCTTGTAGCTATAGAAGAGGATGCATAAGGGATGTAAGCTTTATGCGATCCTTGCGTTAAACGAAAAGGGCATGGTAGGAGGACTAGAAAACCTTCCGGTAGTATGCGAATTTGCGAATGTCTTCCCATAGGAGTTACCAGGGTTGCCTCCTGAGAGTGAATTGGAATTTACCATAAACCTAAAACCTGAGACTTAACCGGTAGCAAGAACGCCTTATCGGATGTCGACCCCAGAGTTACAGGAGTTGAAAATGCAACTGAAGGAGTTGTTGGACCTAAGACTTATACGTCCAAGCGTTTCACCATGGGGTGCACATGTTATCTTCATACGAAATAAGGATGGTTCGTGGAGACTCTGCATTGACTATCGTCAATTGAACAAGGAAACGATCAAGAATCATTATATGTTGCCAAGGATTGATGATCTGTTTCATCAGATAAAGGGTGCGACAGTGTTTTCAAAGATCGAATTGAGATCAAGGTATCACGAGTTACAGATCAAAGAGGATGACATCCCTAAGACTGCCTTTAAGATGAGGTTTGGACATTACGATTTTACCGTTTTACCGTTTGAACTGACGAACGCCTCGGGGGTATTTATGACTTTGATGAACAGGGTGTTCCGTGAATACTTGGAAAAGTTTGTCCAAGTATTCATTGACGATATTTTGATTTACTCTCAGATGACAGAGGAGCATGATGAGCACTTGCACATGGTACTACAATGTCTACGAGAGAACAAATTGTTTGGTAAATTGTCTAAATGCTCATTTTATCAACCGAGAATTCACTACTTAGGGCATGTCATATCTGGCGAAGGTATCTCTATGGATCCAGCAAAGGTCGAGGATATTATGGAATGGCCTACACTGACAAATGTGCCCGAAGTGCGTAGCTTCATGGGTTTAGCAAGATACTATTGACGGTTCGTCGAGGATTTTTCGAAGATATCAAATCCGATCACGGAATTGCAGAAGAAGAAAAATAAGTTTGTTTGGACCGAGAAATGTGATGAGTAATTTCAAAGGCTTAAGGAGTTGTTGACGACATCACTGATACTAAAGGTCCCTAACATGGACGCGAACTTCTTGGTATGCACTGACACATCCAAGGACGACTTAGGAAGAGTTTTGATGCAAGACAATCGAGTGATCGCTTACATCTCGAGGAAGTTTAGAAGGCATGAGGAGAATTGTGCAACGCACGATTTGGATTTGTTAGCCATTGTTTATGCCTTGAAATTTTGGAGAAACTACCTTATTGGATGGAAATGCGAACCAAAAATGGACCACTATGGACTACAACACATCTTTCCGCAAAACGACTTGAACGTGTGACAACAACGTTGGTCGGAATTGCTTAGCGAGTACGATTTCAAGATTACTTACATAAAAGGAACAATGAGAAGAGTGGTTGATGCATTGAGTTGGAGACCAGGCATATTTTCGGTGGTGCCTCTTCAGATGATTCTATGTTAAATGATTCTAACTTTACAGTGTGATGATGACTGGTACAATGAGGTCAAGAATTTTATCGAACAAAACACAATGATGGTACCAAGATTTGAGGGATTTACTGTGGACAACGACAAACTACTAATATTTAAAAATTGAATTTACATTAAATGATCCTACCCTCAGCAATTCATCATCAATTAAACCTCCCTAATATCTATCATCCCCAGGGGTTACGGGCAGGCAAGTACCACCCAATGACAAGTTGAGGAGTTTGATCTTAAATGAGGCTCATAGAGTAGTGTACATGGCTCATCCTGTAGTCACGAAGATGAGGGAAGACCTTCAACCCTTATTGTTCTGGAAACGGATGAAGGCAAACATAGTCAACTATGTGGAAATATGTCTAGAATGTCAGCAGGTGAAGGCTGAACATTGGCATCTGACTGGATTACTACAATGACACTCTATTCCAGAATCAAAATTGGAGGTCATTTCGATGGATTTCATTGTTTGATTTCCACTAATGGCAAGGAGACATGACTCGATTTTCGTGGTAGTTGACACTCTGACGAAGAGTGCTCATTTTATTCCTGTGCGTACGATGTATTAGGAACCTAACTTATCTAGATTTTTCATCAGTGATATTGTGAGGCTGCATGGTGTGCCTAAGAGGATTATATCTGATAGAGGATTAGTGTTTAGAGGACGATTTTGGACTAGTTTCCAAGAGGCCTTTGGAACCCAACTTAACTTTAGTACTGTGTATCACCTAGAGACAGACGGGCAGACTAAAAGAAAAAACCAAATCTTGGAGGATATGTTGCGTATGTACATTATGGACCAACAAAAGAATTGGGAAGAGTTCTTTCGACTAGTAGAGTTTTCATACAACAACAATTATCAAAGCACCATCAAGATGACACCTTTCGAGTTTCTTTACGGGCAACCGTGTCAGACGCCTTTGAGTTGGGATCGGCTTGAGGATAGGGTCTTGGTGGGACCAAAAGCGATCCAAGAAATAGAAGATCAAATGAAAAAAATAAGACAAAGGATCAAGGAAGCATAAGATCAGAAGAAAAGTTATGTCAATCGTAGTTATGAAGTTGGCAATTGAGTCTTCTTGCTGGTAAAATTGCATAAGAGTTCGATCAAGTTCAGAAAGGGTGGTAATATATCTCCTAGGTTCGTGGTGGTAAACTCTCTCCTAGGTTTGTGAGACCCTTCTTGATTGTGGAAAAGAAGGGGCCCATGGCCTATTGACTAGCCTTGCCTAATTCTTTGAGGCATATGCATGATGTTTTTCACGTATCTGTTTTGAGACATTATGTTAGTGATCCTACACATGTTATTGACATGAGTTCCTTGCAGGTTTTAGACAAGGGTGCTCTCACAGCGGAACCAATCCACATCTTGGACGATCGCATTAGAAAACTACGATGTCAAATGGTAGATCAGGTGAAGGTCCAGTGAGACAACTATAGTCCACACTCGGTGACCTGGGAGGACACCTATGTTATGCGGCAGCGGTTTCCATTTTTTGTTAATAGCTAGACGTATGATACTGTGATACACTTTTTTTTGGCACTTACATATTGTAAAACTTCGGGACAAAGTTTAAAACAAGAGGGGACGTATGTAACATCCCTCTCTTGCGTGCACTGAGAGGACTTATTCTTTGAGGACACTTGCGTGCAAGTGATCCGGTTCTTTATATGATTGGTTGTTTTGATTATGATTATGAGATATGGTGGGTTTAATGATATTTTATTTTTGTTGTATTTACATTGACAGGTTCTATTGACTGGGTTCTCCTGAGTGTGTAGGACTTGGGACGTTTGAGGATGTCGAGGGATCGATGAAACTTCGCGGACTCCAAATCGAGTCAGGGAGTGGACTGTTAGGGTTTGAATGTTGTTGATGTCACATATGTAGATATGATTAGATATTATGATATTGATTGTTATTTCTAACATGATTCATTGATGGATGCAAGTTGACGATAGCTTGCCGATGTGACTCACATTTGGAGTAAAGGGGTCATGCACGAAAACCAAATACATTAAGGGAGAGGTGTGGCAGCAGCCCTGCCACAGCCTATTAGCACTCACGTCATGGTTCGAACTGTAGGTTAATGATTACCTAGTTCGAGAAGACCCATGATGTCATGAGAGCAGACTGTGACAGTCACTCACGATGATTTTAAGGGGTGTGCAATAAGGCGGGGTCCTTATTCCTTAGAGGACCTTAGTCTCCCACAAGATCATCTAACAGAGTATTGACTCCATGGGTTTGACATATACCAAATTCAGTCAAGAGGCGAGTGGCACCCTTGGAGCACGTAGTGCATCTTGAAGGGAATGTCGCGTAAACAAAATGAAAGGAGGCAAGTGGCACCCTTGGAGCACGTAGTGTGTCTTGAAGGCCACATCGTGATTTTAACTGGTAAGTGAACAAGCCTAGTGCCTAGAAAAATATTCCTCCTTAGGACCTGGCCAGCCTTAAAATGAATGAGGTGATGAGTAAGTTTAATAACAAAATTTCCCTTAAGAACTGTCGCCAAGCCTAGTGAATTTAAAACCTAGTTCTAAGTAGAACCTTTGAACAAAAATAATTAGACATATAACAAGAAGGGGGTAAAGAAATTCAAACTTTAATTATTAAAGTAAAAATATAATGACGGATTAAATTTATTAAAAGGGTAAATGGTTGTTTTTCTACACTTGTTAAATCTGTTTTTTAGTTAAAAAGAAAAATGGGGAAACTTAAAGAAAAGGGGAAACTTAACGAAAAAGGGGAATGTCTAACTTAGTAAGGAATCTATCATTTGGAAATTTCTATTTAGGAACTCAACTAGGAATTAAGTAAGGCGTAAGTCATTTAAGAATTGTAAGGGAATAATGGGACACTAAGGAGCGTTTTTAGGAATGCTTTTAGGTGGGTGTGGTAAATAGACAAATTTAATTAATTAATAAATTGATTTTCTGGTGCAACTAGGGGATCAGGCGACATGTGTACGAGGGAGGTTTTTCCTAATTAAATAAATGAAAAAGGAATCTAATGAGGGTTTGGAAAAATAACGACTAAAAAACTCTATAAAAAGGATGGTGGAGGATGATTATGGATCACATCTGGCTTGCATAACGTTATGCTGCCGAATTTTATCTTGACTGAGTTTCTCTTGTGGGAGTTGGGAAAACGAGTGGTGGCTCGACCTTGTGAGGCAAGTTGGGAGATAGCATTCTCTCGTACTGTGTGCGTGGCCCCTTTGTGGCTCTAGGGGCTCAGGGGGAAGAAGAGTACCCCTAACATTGGCTGGGAGGTATCGGTGAGGTATCATCGATCGACAAATCAGAGTTGGATGAAGCACGAGCATAGGACGGTCACTTTCGGTTCTTCGCATTTGGATATGGTAAGAATGTGCTTAATTTTCATTGAATAGTAGCTAAAATTATTGTTCATGCATTTATTTAATGTCGAAATCTCGCAAGGAAAATACTTGTTTAGTTTATGCATATGAATTGTTATCTGGGCAATAGTGCCTATCTGAAATTAAAAAAAAAAAAACTATTTTTTTGTTTCATGAGCTTTGTATGTTGAAACTGGTGTTAAACTCGTGCGCTTGTATTATTACTTGGGATGATTGTGTTTTTGTATTATTTGTTGCAGTTTTTTGCATTTTATTACTAGACATAATGATCATTGTTGTGTTTGGATTATTGCTTTACTATTCAGAACTGTCCACTAAACGATTTGTTGTATAATTTTTATTATTGCTAAGACGAACTATAAGTTTGGATTATTGCTTTACTATTCAGAACTGTCCAGTAAACAAATTGTTGTATTATTCAGAACTGTCCACTAAACGATTGTTGTATAATTTTTATTATTGCTAAGCAGAACTATAAGTTTGGATTATTGTTTGACTATACGGAACTGCCCATTAAACGATTTGTTGTGTAATTTTTATTATTGCTAAGCAGAACTATAAGTTTGGATTATTGTTTTACTATTCAGAACTGTCCACTAAACGAATTGTTGTACTATTCATAACTATCCACTAAATGATTGTTGTATAATTTTTATTATAGCTAAGAAGAACTATAAGTTTGGATTATTGCTTTACTATTAAGAACTGTCCACTAAATGAATTGTTGTACTATTTAGAACTGTCCACTAAACACAATTATCCATTAAATGATTGTTGTATAATTTTTATTATTGCTAAGCAGAACTATAAGTTTGGATTATTGCTTGACTATTTGGAACTGTCCACTAAACGATTTGTTGTATAATTTTTATTATTGCTAAGCAGAACTATAAGTTTGGATTATTGCTTTACTATTCAGAACTATCCACTAAACAATTTGTTGTACTATTTAGAACTGTCCACTAAACAAAAATGTCCACTAAAAGATTGTTGTATAATTTTTATTATTGCTAAGCAGAACTATAAGTTTGGATTATTTCTTGACTATTTAGAACTGTCCACTAAACATAACTGCCCACTAAACGATTTGCTGTTAAAAAAATTCGCTCCTCAATATTAGCTAAAATCACCCTTCAACAGTGTACTATACATCAAGCTGTGGCAATTCCAGTCTTGTTAGTTGTCCTGATTAGAGAGAAAATGATTTTTTGGGAGTTGTTTCCCAGTTGTCCCTACCACGACCGGAGCGATTAGATGTATAAACCTCAGGAAATAATTTTGTTTTTTACTTATATAAATCACCTCATCCATGGTCATTTGAATATGTATCATGCTTGTGCTTCCTCATTATATGCATGACATCCCTCTAGCCATATAAATCAAGATAGTAGTGTTTAAGAGCGTGATTCTCCCAGATTTGATTTAAATCATGCGAGGTTTAATTTCTCTTAACACAAATACAATGCGATGTAAATGGTTTTACAAAGAAAAAATTGAGCAATTAAACTGGCCATGTCATGTATTTCAGAACATTTTAGTTTTATTGTGTGACAACGAAAATTCTACCAGCGAATTTACTATGGTAGAGATGTCAGGTTGGAAGCGGTTTGTAAGCGACAAATTTGCGTTATCCCAAAATTTGCGTTATGGAAGAGAGGTCACTTTTGAGTTAAACTCAAGGGAGGGTACGGTGACAGCTACAACACACCACACCTTTAATTCTGGTTGACAAAATAATTTCACTTTTTAGACCTTGTTTTCAGTAATTGCAGTTCATGGAGGTCAACTTAATGACATAAAGCTATATATATAAACATGTCGTTGTATCAGATTAACCTTTATTTTCTTAAGGTTGTATATAAATGAAAGTGGTTTTTACACAATAATATATTAATCTGTATTATATTAGTCATTATTTGTCGAAGCTTTACTTAAAGGTGAAGCAATACAACAGTATTTGATTAATGAGTATTTTTTATTGAAATTTAAATAAGAAGTATTAAATTAATCTTCATTTTAAACTGAAGCTTTAGACCATTGATGTAAGATTTTTATAAACAAGTTGCAGTTTTAGATTATCCTTATTTTTACTGGAAGGATTGTAAAGTTGATTATGTTGTGTAATCTGGTTGAGATAAAGTTAACCCTAAATGTATATAGATACATGATGTTGATGTAGGAAGTTAATGATGTAAGATGAAAGGTTTTAAAGGAGAATAATATCTGTGATTGCGGAAGCTAGAAAGTTGTATCACCATTGTAGTTTATTTGGTCATTTCTTTATTAAAATTTCCAAAAGAATGAATGTAGTTATTTCACTTGGACATGATATTTGTGTGACTAAATAAAGGACCCCAGGAGGCATATCACTTCTCATGCCTCGGATTCTATTTAATGATTGATTGATTAAATATAATGCATGCACTTTAAATATAATTGCACCTCAAGTTTGTCATTGCTAGATAGATTGTGTATGTCATCTCTCTTCTGCGCTCGTGAATTTTAAGGTTAATTAAAGGGTTGTCTAAATATTAGAGTTATCTAGTCGTGCATGGTGAAAGGCCACTAATGATCGACTGTTGTTTATTTATTTGTGCACCATGCAAATGTGGATTTATTGATGGTTATTTATCACTCACATTGAAGGTTTAGAATGGTTTTGTTGTGCCTTAGTTACAATCGCGCTAGTCGACATATGGGTGCATGAATCCTTTTGAGTGGACCATTATGCGCATTGATCGATCAGTGCATATGATAACCGGGCTTGGGTCTTCTTCTTCTTGATGATGACGATCACTATTGGAAATGATGTTTTGCACCTTGCTCTGTAATGTTTTATTGTGTTGTTACTCACTCAACATTTATATTCTAGTCTCTTGTGTCATTGATTTTGGTTGCGTTGGGTTGGTTGATGATTGTCCTTATCTTAGTAGGGTTGTCTTTCTTGTTTCAGGAGGGATGTAGACACCTCCTTGTTCCTCAGAACAGTCACCAGCCTTGAGATCTTAAATGGTCAAAATCGATGGGAACCTAGGCTTGCACATTGCTTATGTGTCCTGGAGGTCCTAACCTTGCAGGGTAGGATGGGTAGGTAGTCATTTTATTTCTTTGTTTGTTTGATTGTAGCATGTTGCATCCATATGCATGATGTGCTAGTATTCTAGGTCGTGATGTTTTATGTTGCCTGAATCGCATGTGTTGTGTTCGTCGTTAAGTTGTGTTGATTAACTGTTTATTGTTGTTACTTTCCTGCATTTAAAAAAAATAAAATTACTTATTGCTCTGTTTAGGCGTTGCATGTTGTAATAAAAATGGGGGGTTGTTACACTCTCCTCCATTCCCCCCCTCTCTCATTTCCTCCTGATATCCTTATCCCCCCCCCTCTCTCTCCATGAAGGTAGAGAGTGATAAATGGGGAGATAAAGAGAGAGGGGGGGTGGGGGAGTGGGGTTTGCATGTGCATGTGTGTGTGTGTGTGTGTGTGTGTGAGAGAGAGAGAGAGAGAGAGAGAGAGAGAGATAGAGATAATAGGTAGGAATGAGGGAGGTAGGGAGAGATATTGAGAGGGCCTAGAGAGGGAGAGAGAAAGAGGGCATG
>SNQJ01S0040868.1:59982-83445 GCA_010110895.2 Picea sitchensis
CCCCCTTTTCCTCTCTCTCTCTCTCTCGGTAACATCCTTCTCTTGAGCATACTGAGCGTACTTATTCTTTGAGGACACATTCATGCAAGTGATCTGATTCTTTATACGATTGTTTGTTTTGATTATGATTATGAGATATGGTTGGTTTAATGATATGTTATTTTTGTTTTATTTACATCAACAAGCGTTATTGACTAGGTTCTCTTGAGTGTGAAGGAATCAGGACGTTTGAGCATGTCGATGCATCGATGAAACTCCATGGACTCTAGATTGAGTAAGGGAGTGGACTGTTAGGGTTTGAATGTTGTTGATGTGACATATGTACATATGATTAGATATTATGATGTTGATTATTATTGCTAACATGATTCATTGATGGATTGTCAACCAAACTCGCATTTGGAGTAAAGGGGTCACACACAACAACCAAAGACATTGAGGGAGAGGTGTGGCAACATCCTTGCCACATCTTACTAGCACTCACGTTGTGGCTTGAACTATAGGTTAACGATTACCTAGTTTGAGAATACCCATGATGCCATGAGGGAAGACTGTGATAGTCGCTCACGATGATTCTAAGGGGCATGCAATAAGACATCGTCCTTATTCCTTAGAGGACCTTAGTCTCCCACAAGATCATCTAACGAAGTATTGACTCCAGGGTTTGATGTCTACCAAATTCAGTCAAGAGGTGAGTGGAACCCTTGGAGAATGTAGTGCATCTTGAAGGGAATGTCATGCAAATAAAACAGAAAGAGGCAAGTGGCACCCTTGGATCACGTAGTGCGTCCTGAAGGGCATGTTGCGATTTTAACTGTTAAGTGAAAAAACCTAGTGCCTAGAAAACTATGCCTCCTTAGGACCTGGTTGGCCTTAAAATGAATGAGGTGATGAGTAAGTTTAATAACAAATTTCCCCTTAAGAATTGTCCCCAACCCTAGTAAATTTAAAACCTAGGTCTAAGTAGAACCTTTGAACAAAAATAATTAGACATATAACAAGAAGTGGGTAAAGAAATTCAAACTTTAATTATTAAAATAAAAATTATAATGAAGGATTAAGTTTATTAAAAGGGTAAATGGTTGTTTTTCTACACTTGCTAAATTTGATTTTTAGTTAAAAAGAAAAATGGAGAAACTTAAAGAAAAAGGGAAACTTAAAGAAAAAAGGAAACTTAAAGAAAAGGGGAAACTTAAGGGAAAAGGGGAATGTCGAACTTAGTAAGGAATCTAGCCTTTGGAACTTTCTATTTATGAACTCAAATAGTAATTAAGTAAGGCATAAGTCATTTAAGAATTGTAAGGGAATAATGTGACACTGAGGAGTGTTTTTAGGAATGATTTTAGGTGGGTGTGGAAAATAGACAAATTCAATTAATTAATAAATTGATTTTCTGGTGCAACTAGGGGATCAGGCAACATGTGTACGAGGGAGGTTTTTCCTAATTAAATAAATGAAAAAGGAATCTGATGAGGGTTTCAGAAACTATTGACTAAGAAACTCTATAAAAATGATGGTGGAGGAGGATAATGGATCACATCTGGCTTGCGTAACATTACACTGCCGAATTTTATCTTGACTGGGTTTCTCTTGTGGGAGTTGGGATACCGAGCCTGGGTAATGAGTGGTGGCTCGACCTTGCAAGGTGAGCTAGGATATAGCATTCTCTGGTACTTTGTGTGTGGCCCCTAAATGTATATAGATACATAATGTAGATGTACAAAGTTAATGATGTAAGATGAAAGGTTTTAAGGGAGAATAATCTCTGTAATTGTGGAAGCTAGAAAGTTGTATCACCATTGTAGTTTCTTTGGTCATTTCTTTATTAAAATGCCAAAAGAATGAATGTAGTTATTGCACTTGGACATGATGTTTGCGTGAGTAAATAAAGGACCCTGGGAGGCATATCACTTCTCACGCCTCAAATTCTATTTAATTATTGATTGATTAAATAACACGCATGGACTTTAAATAGAATTGTGCCTCAAGTTTTCCATTGCTAGATAGATTGTGTATGTCAGCTCTCTTGCGCGCTCGTGAATTTTAAAGTTAATTAAAGGGTTGTATAAATATTAGAGTTATCTGGTTGTGCGTAGAGAAAGGCCACTAATGATCGATTGTTGTTTATTTATTTGTGTCCCATGTAAATGTGGATTTATTGATGGCTATGTATCGCTTGCATTGAAGGTTTAGAATGGTTTTGTTGCGCCTTAGTTACAATCGTGCTAGTCATCATATGGGCACATGAATCCATTTGAGTGGATCATTGCATGCATTGATCAATCAATGTGTATGATAACAAGGCTTGGGTCTTGTGCTTCATGATGATGATGGTCACTATTGGAATTGATGTTTTTCACCCTTCTCCGTAACATTTTATTGTGTTGTTACTCACTCATCGTGTAGAATCTAGTCTCTTGTGTAATTGATGTTGGTTGTGTTGGGTTGGTTGATGATTGTACTTACCTTAGTAGGATTTTCTTGCTTGTGTCTGGTGGGATGTAAAAACCTCCTTTTTCCTTAGAACAGTCACCAACCTTGAGACCTTAAATGGTCAAAATCGATGGGAACCTATGCTTGAGCATTTCTTATGTGTCCTGGAGGTTCTAACCTTGCAAGGTAGGACGAGCATGTAGTTGTTTTATTTCTTCATCTATTTGATTGTAGTATGTTGCATCCAACTACATGATGTGCTAGTATGTTAGATCGTGATGTTGTCTGTTTCCTTAATCACGTGTGTTGTGTTCGTTGTCAGGTTGTGTTGATTAACTATTTGTTGTTGTTACTTTCTTACATTTAAAAAAAAAAGAAAATTACTTATTTCTCTGGTTAGGTGTTGCAAGTCATCGTAATGATGAGGGGTTGTTACCTATGGTATCGGAGCCGGTTTGACCCACGACTTGGGATCATGATGGCTTTTGTTGATTAGATATTGATTATAATGTTGCTAATTAAATTGATTTGTATTCGTGCACACTAATCATGGTTAGAGGATTCCACAGAGGAATATGACGAGGTGCTAGGGGAGGAGGTGTGACACCCCCAATAACATCCATGCCTGAGGGGTCTAACCCCCAGGAAGACGAACAAGTTGTCGAGAAGGAACATATAGTTGTGGGTGATGTGGTTGGGCTGATGAGGTCCTTTAAGAGGATTTATGTGGCACTAATTAGCCGTTGGGATGGAGATGAGACCAGGGCACTGGCACCCCCTGAGAGTCCACTGCGTGCTCCGATCGGTACTGGTAGAATTCATCGCGAACTCGAGAAGGTGAAGTTTCCCAAGTTATTTGGTTCCCTAGATGGTGCAGTTGTCAAGGCATGGTTGTAGAATATGGCGATGTGCTTTACACTTCGCGAATATACCTCCAACATGAAGGTCTGCATGGTGTTCTTTCAACTGAAGGGCAGAGCTCTTCTATGGTGGAAGATCCTCCTGCTCCAATTGAACATGGGCGTCGAAGATGTGTCATGGGAACTGTTCGAGGAACGATTCTGAGAGAGGTATATATCTGAGGAATTCATCGAGTGCCAAATCAATGAGTTCAATTCCTTGCAACGGGGTGGTCGTACCGTTCCCACGTACGAGGCTCATTTCATAGAGATGCTTCAGTATGCCCCACACCTGAATACCGAGAAAATTAAGGTCAACAAGTTTGTGTTCAGCCTTAACGTCAGCATTCGTGCAAAGGTGAAGATTATGATGCCTCAAACCTTGCAGGATGTTGTCCATAAGGCCCTCATAGCAGAGGAGGAGCTTATCAGTGGGGGTCGAAGCAGTATTCTAGCAAGACCAATGAAGTAGGTGTCATCCGATGCGCTGCATCATCAGGCATCAACTAGACATTCACCAATATTTTTTTCCATCCAGAGAAGATCCACTTTCACTACACCTTAACAACCAATGCCTTCGTAGAAAAATCCTTACAGAGCACCACAACAACATTGACCACAATAGCAACAATTTAGTCATGTTCAGCAGAACAGACTAGGGTTCTAGGCTGGTGGTCCATCCGCTTCTCCTTCGAGTACGAAGAGTACTGGACCAAAAAAAGGGTGATGGACATGCGAAGAGCCACATTACCGATGTGATTTCCCAGTGGAGAGGATCAAAGAATCCAAATCAGTTGGACCCACTACCGTGGGAGATTTGGGCAAGGCCCATCGGATTTATGCAGCAGTGAATAACTGCTAGGTAGAGCACTAGTCAACCATGATCGAGACGTCAGGTACCGTCGCTGACCACAACCTTAGTATTTTGATAGATCCAGGTGCTACAGAGAGTTTTATTTCTGGTGCAGCGCTAAAAATAATCAAGGTAATGGCAGTCGAACAGGCTGAGTTTAGCTTTGCAAAATTGGCTTCAGGAGCCAAACAAAAGGTTGGAGGGAAGGTTATGAGATATAGCCTTAACCTGGGATAGTTTTTCACAAGGGACAACCTCTACGTCACTATATTAGGGTGTTATGACGTCGTGATCGGTATGGACTGGTTGGAATCGCATGAGGTGATACTCAACTATTAGATGAAACAATTGAGCTTGGTTGATGAGGAGGGACATAGACATGTTATTGTAGGTCAAAACTAGGGAGTTTCCCTGAGGTTCATCTCTTCCTTGTAGCTATAGAAGAGCATGCATAAGGGATGTAAGCTTTATGCGATCCTTGCGTTAAACAAAAAGGGCATGGCAGAAGGACTAGAAAACCTTCCGGTAGTACGAGAATTTGTGAATGTCTTCCCAGAGGAGTTACCAGGGTTGCCTCCTGAGAGGGAATTGGAAGTTACCATAAACCTAAAACCCGAGACTCAACCGGTAGCAAGAATGCCTTATCGGATGTTGACCCCAGAGTTACAGGAGTTGAAAATGCAACTGAAGGAGTTGTTGGACCTAAGACTTATACATCCAAGCATGTCACTGTGGGGTGCATATGTTATCTTCATATGAAATAAGGATGGTTCGTGGAGACTCTGCATTGACTATTGTCAATTGAACAAGGAAACGATCAAGAATCAATATCTGTTGCCAAGGATTGATGATCTGTTTCATCAGATAAAGGGTGCGACGGTGTTTTCAAAGATAGAATTGAGATCAAGGTATCATGAGTTATAGATCAAATAGGATGACATCCCTAAGACTGCCTTTAAGATGAGGTTTGGACATTACGAGTTTACCGTTTGGATTGACGAACGCCCCGGGGGTATTTATGATTTTGATGAACAGGGTGTTCCATGAATACTTGGAAAATTTTGTCCAAGTATTCATTGACGATATTTTGATTTACTCTCAGATGATGGAGGAGCATGATGAGCACTTTCACATAGTACTACAATGTCTACGAGCGAACAAATTGTTTGGTAAATTGTCTAAATGCTCGTTTTATCAACCGAAAATTCACTACTTATGGCATGTCATCTCTGGCGAAGGTATCTCTATGGATCTAGCAAAGGTTGAGGATATTATGGAATGGCATGCACTGACAAATGTGCTCGAAGTGCCTAGCTTCATGGGTTTAGAGGGATACTATTGACGGTTCATCGATGATTTTTCGAAGATATCAAATCCAATCACGGAATTGCAGAAGAAGAAAAATAAGTTTGTTTGGACCGAGATATGTGATGAGGAATTTCAGAGGCTCAAGGAGTTGTTGACGACATCACTGATACTAAAGGTCCCTGACAAGGACGCGGACTTCTTGATATGCACTGACACATCCAAGGATGACTTAGGAAGAGTTTTGATGCAAGACAGTCGAGTGATCACTTACATCTCGAGGAAGTTTAGAAGGCATGAGGAGAATTGTAGAACACACGATTTGGAGTTACTAGCCATTGTTTATGCCTTGAGATTTTGGAGACACTACCTTATTGGATGGAAATGTGAACTAAAAATGGACCACTGTGGACTACAACACATATTTACGCAAAGCAACTTGAACGTGTGACAACAACGTTGGTCGGAATTGCTTAGAAAATACGATTTCAAGATTACTTATATAAAAGGAACAATGAACAGAGTGGTTGATGAGTTGAGTTGGAGACCATGCATATTTTTGGTGGTGCCTCTTCAGACAATTCTATGTGAAATGATTCTAAATTTGCAGTGCGACAATGACTGGTACAAAGAGGTCAAGAATTTTATCGAACAAAACACAATGATGGTACCAAGATTTGAGAGATTTACTGTGGACAATGACAGACTACTGATATTTAAAAATTGAATTTACGTACCACCCAATGACAAGTTGAGGAGTTTGATCCTAAACGAGGCTCATAGAGTAGTGTACATGGCTCATCTTGTAGTCACAAAGATGAGGGAAGACCTTCAACCCTTATTGTTCCGGAAACGAATGAAGGAAAACATAGTCAACTATGTGGTATTATGTATAGAATGTCAGCAGGTGAAGGCTGAACATTGACATTCGGTTGGATTACTACAACGACACTCTATTCCAGAATCGAAATGGGAGGTCATTTCGATGGATTTCATTGTTTGATTTCCACTAACGACAAGGAGACAAGACTTGATTTTTGTGGTAGTCGACACTATTACAAAGAGTGCTCATTTTATTCCTATGCGTAATCATCATTTTATTCCTATGTTGCGTGGTGTGCCTAAGAGGATTATATATTATAGAGGATTAGTGTTTAGAGGATGATTTTGGACTAGTTTTCAAGAGGCCTTGGGAACCCAACTTAACTTTAGTACTGTGTATCACCTGGAGACAGATAGGCAGACTAAAAGAAAAAACCAAATCTTGGAGGATATGTTGCGTATGTACATTATGGACCAACAAAAGAATTGGGAAGAGTTCTTTCCACTGGTAGAGTTTGCATACAACAACAATTATCAAAGCACCATCAAGATGACGCCTTTCGATTTTCTTTACGGGTGACCGTGTCAGACACCTTTGAGTTGGGATCGGCTTGAGGATAGGGTCTTGGTGGAACCAGAAGCAATCCAAGGAATAGAAGATCAAATGAAAAAAATAAGACAAAGGATCAAGAAAGCACAAGATCAAAAGAAGATTTATGTTGATGCACATTGTGTCGATCGTAGTTATGAAGTTGGCAATCGAGTCTTCTTGTTGGTAAAACCACATAAGAGTTTGATCAAGTTCAGAAGGGGTGGTAATATATCTTCTAGGTTCGTGGTGGTAAACTCTCTCCTAGGTTTGTGGGACCCTTCTTGATTGTGGAAAAGAAGGGGCCCATGGCCTATTGACTAGCCTTGCCTAATTCTTTGAGGCATATGCATGATGTTTTTCACGTATCTGTTTTGAGACATTATGTTAGTGATCCTACACATGTTATTGACATGAGTTCCTTGTAGGTTTCAAACAAGGGTGCTCTCACAGCGGAGCCAATCCACATCTTGGACCATCGCATTAGACAACTACAGTGTCGAATGATAGATCAGGTCAAGGTCCAGTGGGACAACTATAGTCCACACTCGGCAACCTAGGAGGACACCTATGTTATGCGGCAACAATTTCCATTTTTTGTTAATAGCTAGATGTATGATACTGTGATACACTTTTTTTCGGCACTTACATACTATAAAACTTCGGGACAAAGTTTAAAACAAGAGAGGACGTATGTAACATCCCTCTCTTGCGTGCACTAAGAGGACTTATTCTTTGAGGACACTTGCGTTCAAGTGATCCAGTTCTTTATATGATTGGTTGTTTTGATTATGATTATGAGATATGGTGGGTTTAATGATATTTTATTTTTGTTGTATTTACATTGACAGGTTCTATTGACTGGGTTCTCCTGAGTGTGTAGGACTCAGGATGTTTGAGGATGTCAAGGCATCGATGAAACTTCATGGAATTCGGATCGAGTAAGAGAGTGGACTGTTAGGATTTGAATTTTGTTGATGTGACATATGTAGATATGATTAGAAATTATTATATTGATTGTTATTGCTGACATGATTCATTGATGGATGCAAGCTGATGATAGCTTTTCGATGTGACTCACATTTGGATTAAAGGGGTCATGAATGAAAACCAAAGACATTAAGGGATAGGTGTGGTAGTAGCCCTGCCACAGCCTATTAGCACTCATGTCATGGCTCAAACTGTAGGTTAACGATTACCTAGTTTGAGAAGACCCACCATGTTGTGAGAGAAGACTATGACAGTCACTCAGGATAATTCTAAGGGGTGTGAAATAAGGAGGGGTCCTTATTCCTTAGAGGACCTTAGTCTCCCACAAGATCATATAGCGGAGTATTGACTCCATGGGTTTGACATCTACCAAATTCATTCAAGAGGTGAGTGGCACCCTTGGAGCACATAGTGCATCTTGAAGGGAACATCACGTAAACAAAACAGAAGGAGGCGAGTGGCACCCTTGGAGCATGTAATGCATCCTGAAGGGCACATCGTAATTTTAACTGGTAAGTGAACAAGCCTAGAGCCTTGAAAAATATTCCTCCTTAGGACCTGGTCGGCCTTAAAATGAATGAGGCGATGAGTAAGTTTAATAACAAAATTTCCCTTAAGAACTGTCGCCAAGCCTAGTGAATTTAAAAACTAGTTCTAAGTAGAACCTTTGAACAAAAATAATTAGACATATAACAAGAAGGGGGTAAAGAAATTCAAACTTTAATTATTAAAGTAAAAATATAATGAAGGATTAAATTTATTAAAAGGGTAAATGGTTGTTTTTCTACACTTGCTAGATCCATTTTTTAGTTAAAAAGAAAAATGGGGAAACTTAAAGAAAAAGGGAAACTTAAAGAAAAGGGGAAACTTAATGGAAAAGGGGAAACTTAACGGAAAAGGGGAATGTCCAACTTAGTAAGGAATCTATCCTTTGGAAATTTCTATTTATGAACTCAACTAGGAATTAAGTAAGGCGTAAGTCATTTAACAATTGTAAGGGAATAATGGGATACCGAGGAGCGTTTTTAGGAACGCTTTTAGGTGGGTGTGGTAAATAGACAAATTTAATTAATTAATAAATTGATTTTCTGGTGCAACTAGGGGATCGGGCGACATGTGTACGGGGGAGGTTTTTCCTAATTAAATAAATGAAAAATGAATCTAATGAGGGTTTGGAAAAATAACGACTAAGAAACTCTATAAAAAGGATGGTGGAGGATGATTATGGATCACATCTGGCTTGCGTAATATTATGCTGTCGAATTTTATCTTGATTGCGTTTCTCTTGTGGGAGTTGGTATACCCAGCACGGGTAACGAGTGGTGGCTCGACCTTGTGAGGCGAGATGGGAAATATCATTCTCTCGTACTGTGTGTGTGGTCCCTTTGTGGCTCCAGGGGCTCAGGGGGAAGAAGAGTACCCCTAACATTGTCTAGGAGGTATCGATGAGGTCTCATCGGTTCACAAGTCAGAGTTGGACGAAGCGCGAGCGCAGGATGGTCACTTCCGGTTCTTTGCATTTGGATATGGTAAGAATGTGCATAATTTGTATTGAATAGTAGCTAAAATTATTGTTAATGCATTTATTAAATGTCGAAATCTCACAAGGAAAAGACTTGTTTAGTTTATGCATATGAATTGTTATCTGGGCGATAGTGCCTGTCTGAAATTAAAAAAAAATAACTAAAATTTTGTTTCATGAGTTTTGTATGTTGAAACTAGTGTTAAACTCGTACGCTTGTATTATTACTTGGGATGACTGTGTTTTTGTATTATTTGTTGCGTTTTTTTTCATTTTATTACTGGACATAATGATCATTGTTGTGTTTGGATTATTTCTTTACTATTCAGAACTGTCCACTAAACGATTTGTTGTATAATTTTTATTATTGCTAAGAACTATAAGTTTGGATTATTGCTTTACTATTCAGAACTGTCTAGTAAACAAATTGTTGTATTATTCAGAACTGTCCACTAAACATAACTATCCACTAAACAATTGTTGTATAATTTTTATTATTGCTAAGCAGAACTATAAGTTTGGATTATTGTTTGACTATACAGAGCTGTCCATTAAAAGATTTCTTGTGTAATTTTTATTATTGCTAAGAAGAACTATAAGTTTGGATTATTGTTTTACTATTCAGAACTGTCCACTAAATGAATTGTTGTACTATTCAGAACTATCTACTAAACAATCGTTGTATAATTTTTATTATAGCTAAGAAGAACTATAAGTTTGGATTATTGATTTACTATTCAGAACTGTCCACTAAATGAATTGTTATACTATTTAGAACTGCCTACTAAACACAATTGTCCATTAAACGATTGTTGTATAATTTGTATTATTGTTATGAAGAACTATAGGTTTGGATTATTTCTTGACTATTTGGAACTGTCCACTAAATGATTTGTTGTATAATTTTTATTCTTGCTAAGCATAACAATAAGTTTGGATTATTGCTTTACTATTCAGAATTGTCCACTAAACAAATTGTTGTACTATTCAGAACTGTCCACTAAACAAAAATGTCCACTAAAAGATTGTTGTATAATTTTTATTATTGCTAAGCAGAACTATAAGTTTGTATTATTTCTTGACTATTCAGAACTGTCCACTAAACAATTTGTTGTAAAAAAAATTCGCTCCTCAATATTAGCTAAAATCACCCTTCAACAGTGTACTATACATCAAGGTGAGGCAATTCCAGTCTTGTTAGTTGTCGTGATTAGAGAGAAAATGATTTTTTGGGAGTTGTTTCCCAGCTGCCCCTACCACAATTGGAGCCATTAGATGTATAAACCTTAGGAAATAATTTTGTTCTTTACTTATATAAATCACCTCATCCATGGTCATTTGAATATGTATCATGCCTGCGCTTCCTCGTTATATGCATGACATCCCTCTAGCTGTATAAATCAAGATAGTAGTGTTTAAGAGCGTGATTCACCCAGATTTGATTTAAATCATGCGGGGTTTAATTTCCCTTAACACAAATACAATGTGATGTCAATGGTTTTACAAAGAAAAACTTGAGCGATTAAACTGGCCATGTCATGTATTTCATAACATTTTAGTTTTATTGTGTGACAACAAAAATTCTACCAATGAATTTACTATGGCAGAGATGTCAAGTTGGAAGCAGTTTGTAAGCGACAAATTTGCGTTATCCCAGAATTTGCGTTATGGAAGAGAGGTCACTTTTGAGTTAAACTCAAGGGAGGGTACGATGACAGCTAGAACATAGCACACCTTTAATTCTGGTTGACAAAATAATTTCACTTTTTAGACCTTGTTTTCAGTAATTGCAGTTTAGGGAGGTCAACTTAATGACATAAAGCTATATAGATATATATATATATATATATATATATATATATATATATATACATCTTGTTGTATCAGATTAACCTTTATTTTCTTAAGGATTTATATAAATGAAAGTGGTTTTTACACAATAATATATTAATCTGTATTATATTAGTCATTATTTGTTGAAGCTTTACTTAAAGGTGAAGCAGTGCAACAATATTTGATTAACGAGTATTTTTTCTTAAAATTTAAATAAGCAGTATTAAATTAATCTTCATTTTAAACTGAAGCTTTAGACCATTTATGTAAGATTTTTATAAACAGGTTGTAGTGTTAGATTATCCTTATTTTTACTGGAAGGATTGTAAAGTTGATGATGTTGTGTAATCTGGTTGAGATAAAGTTAACCCTAAATGTATATAGATACATGATGTTGATGTTGGAAGTTAATGATGTAAGATGAAAGGTTTTAAAGGAGAATAATATATGTGATTGTGGAAGCTAGAAACTTGTATCACCATTGTAGTTTCTTTGGTCATTTATTTATTAAAATTTCCAAAAGAATGAATGTAGTTATTTCACTTGGACATGATGTTTGTGTGACTAAATAAAGGACCCCAGGAGGCATATCACTTCTCATTCCCCAGATTCTATTTAATGATTGATTGATTAAATAGAACGCATGGACTTTAAATAGAATTGCACCTCAAGTTTGTTATTGCTAGATAGATTGTGTATGTCAGCTCTGTTGTGCACTCGTGAATTTTAAGGTTAATTAAAGGGTTGTCTAAATATTAGAGTTATCTAGTTGTGCATGGTGAAAGGCCACTAATGATCGACTATTGTTTATTTATTTGTGCACCATGCAAATGTGGATTTATTGATGGTTATTTATCACTCGCAATGAAGGTTTAGAATGGTTTTGTTGCGCCTTAGTTACAATCGCGCTAGTGTTATATGGGTGCATGAATCCTTTTGAGTGGATCATTGCATGCATTGATCGATCAGTGCATATGATAATTGGGCTTGGGTCTTCTACTTCTTGATGATGACGATCAATATTGGAATTGATGTTTTTCACCTTGCTCTGTAATGTTTTATTGTGTTGTTACTCACTTGCCATGTAGATTCTAGTCTCTTGTGTCATTGATTTTGGTTGCATTGGGTTGGTTGATGATTGTTTGTATCTTAGTAGGGTTATCTTTCTTGTTTCGGGAGGGATGTAGACACTTCCTTGTTCCTCAAAACAATCACCAGCCTTGAGACCTTAAATGGTCAAAATCGATGGAAACCTGGGCTTGCACGTTGCTTATGTGTCCTAGAGGTCCTAACCTTGAAGGGTAGGATGGGCAGGTAGCCGTTTTATTTCTTTGTTTGTTTGATTGTAGCATGTTGCATCCATCTGCATGATGTGCTAGTATGCTAGGTCATGATGTTTTATGTTTCTGAATCGCATGTGTTGTGTTCGTCGTCAAGTTGTGTTGATTAACTGTTTATTGTTGTTACTTTCCTACATTTAAAAAAAATAAAACTACTTATTGCTCTGTTTAGGCGTTGCATGTTGTAATAACAACGGGGGGTTGTTACACTCTCCTCCATTCCCCCTCTCTCTCCTTTCCTCCTGATATCCTTATCCCCCCTCTCTCTCTCCATGAAGGTAGAGATTGATAAAGGGGGAGATAGAGAGAGAGGGGGGGTGGGGGAGTGGGGTTTGCATGTGCATGTGTGCGCGCACGCGCGTGTGTGTGTGTGTGTGTGTGTGTGTGCGCACGTGAGAGAGAGAGAGAGAGATAATAGGTAGGAATGAGGGAGGTAGGGAGAGATATTGAGAGGGCCTAGAGAGGGAGAGAGAAAGAGGGCATGAAGAGTGGGGTATAGAGGGAAATCAAAATAGAGAGAGAGAGAGAGAGAGAGAGAGAGAGAGTAGTATATAAGGAGGAAGGGAGAGAGAGGTGGAGGGGGTGAGAGAGAGAAATAGATGGAAGGAGAGAGAGAGGGGGGAGGTGCGCACGTGAGAGAGAGAGAGAGAGATAATAGGTAGGAATGAGGGAGGTAGGGAGAGATATTGAGAGGGCCTAGAGAGGGAGAGAGAAAGAGGGCATGAAGAGTGGGGTATAGAGGGAAATCAAAATAGAGAGAGAGAGAGAGAGAGAGAGAGAGAGAGTAGTATATAAGGAGGAAGGGAGAGAGAGGGGGAGGGGGTGAGAGAGAGAAATAGATGGAAGGAGAGAGAGAGGGGGGAGAGAGAGAAGAGTATAAAGGGATGGAGAGGGAGACGAAGAGAGAGAGTAGTATATAGATATGGAGAGAGAGAGGGAGATAATGAGAGAGAGTGATAGGGGTGAGAGAGAGAGGGGTAGAAGAGAGAGAGAGAGAGAGGAGTAAATGTATGGGAGGGAGGGGGGGAGAGAGAGACTGATAGGTGTAGATTGATATGGACAGATAGAGGGAGGGGGTAGAGAGAGAGAGAGTTAGGGAGGGAGAAAGAGGTAAAAAGAGAGAGGGAGGGGATTAAGGGATAGAGAGAGAGGGAAATAAGGAGAAAGGGAGACATGTGAAAAGGGGGAAGGAAGAGATAAATCTACGAGAGAGAGAGAGAGAAAATGGGGTAGAAATGATAAGGGAGAGAGAGGGGAGGGAAGGGGAGGTAGAGGGAGAGTCACTAAAAGGAAAATACCTTTTAGTGAAGGTTATAGTGGAGGTTTATAGTGTTACAAAATTTTCAAACATTGTCAAAAATCCTCCGCTACAACATCTATTTTTTATAGAGGATGTTTTTGCGAATACTATAATGGAACTTGATTATAACTAAAAGACTCAAGGTGGTTTAAGTTGTTAGAGGAAGTTTACAAATCAGTGTGTTTTTATGAGGTACAAGAGCTGGTGCATACATAAACGTACTTCACTATTGTTGTAAACTTAACGTCAAGCATCGAGATAGTAAAATATTTAATCACTGGGGCGTTTGTCTTATAAGCATTGGGGCTTTAACATTAAAACAAACTGAGAGAGTTACAAATAATTAAGCACCAGGGATTTGTTCTTAGAACACACTGGTGCTTTATTAATAATAAGGAATTGATGTTGTATAAAATAATATGCACTGGTCTGTTACCTAGAAAAAACCCCCTGGTGCATTAAAATAGAAAGCACCGGTGCTTTTTAGTAACAAACAAGTTCAATTGCTTATCAATAACAAAAAATAATTGGTGTGTATTAATAACATGAATGCACTGGTGCTTATTAATAATCCTAAACAACCCGTTCTTATTAACACAAAAGCACCAATTCTTCGTATATGCTAAACACATCGAAGGCCAATTTTTTAACGTAATTTTGTGGTATTAAATAAATATTGAAAGCAATGCTAATTGATTACATAAAATAACTAGTGCACATTTCTTATGAAACACATCGGTGTGTTGTAATATTAAATTCACTGATGAAGTTGATAATTAAAATACACCGAGAAACCTCGACCTGTGATAGTGCAATTACTGTTATTTTTTAATTCCATTATTTATCAAAAAAATTACAGATATATTGTATTTTGATTAGTGAATTTGGATATGATGTTTGGATTAATTTTTTATACCATCATATTTTTCATGTTTTCATTATAATATTTAGTCATCCATATATTTGATCAATGATGTAACATTTTACAACACCATTGGACAATGCAATAGAATAAAATAAAACATATTTTATTATATGAATAAGAGGGTCTTTGTCATACAAAATGGGACACTTATAGGTAATCCCTTGTATTTCAATTGGGACACTATGTCCATTACATTAAAAAAAATGTATGATTTTCACAAAAAATTATTTCAAAAAAATACAATTGCAGCTTACATTGATATCCAAATATATTGGTCATCATTCTTCACTGGAACTTTTGTTAGTGCTCGAGCTAATTCCATGCCTTGGGTTATTTTGTTGAATCTTTGGTTGATATCCTCGATTGTTTTCATCTTCTTCAAGTTCCATCCATAAACATAAAAATAAATTGTAATGAGTCTATCTACATTGGTGAGAATAATGAAAACTGAAATAAATAATATACATGAATGCTAATTGAAAAACAACTTACCTACAAAGCAATAATTGACTCATGAATCATAAACATATGTTCAAAATAAAATATCATGCCTTGTTTCAACAATTATCCTATTGGCTCAGTTCCATACTTTGTTTCCTGCAAGTTTTATACCCCATAATAAATCATATATTTAATATAAAGTATTATTTTTGTTTCATTAATTATAAAATGATAGAAGTAAAACAACATATATTATACTTACAAATTACACAATTAATTTTTGATACACCAACATATACTCACAACCCTTACTATGTTAGCACATGTTTGAAGAAATTCAAGAATGGCTATTGTAAAACAACTTAAAATATACAACAAAAAAAACCTTAAGTTGTTATAAGGAAATAACAATTAGTCACAAACTTTGCTATCAACCCTTTTCTTCCTTGTGTCCAGTTTATGTGAAGAATGAGTTCCATTTTATTTTCTTTTCTATAAGAGAATATTTAAAAATTAATATTTAATGCTAACCTAATTATTTGTACCTAATAGAAAACTCCAATGATTACATACATTTGAAGAACATTATTGTTGAGATGACTCCTCCTATGATGCAATTATGTCCATTTCTTTGACCATATCCTTGTATAGTTTTTTGGACATTCCTACTCGCATATTTCGCATATCAACTCCTTGGTCCTATGATATTTTCATAATTTTGCTGAAAAAATAACACGACAATAAATTATTTAATTTATATTGATATATGAATACTAAATATGACAAAATTGATATATTAATAAAAAATACTTTGTAATATATATATATATTCTAAAAAAGTGTTTTTAGGAATATTACTTTTGAATGATTATTTTCTGTTGTATACTTTTTTTATTGCAAGTCTGAGAGGTCTCATTGACCATTGCTCTAGAAATGATTCCTCTAGTTTAGATATAGCCTGGTTCTTGGAATCATTAGATTGATTTCTATATTCTAAATGGAAAGTAAGTCTAGAAGTTCATTCCACTATATCCCTCATAGTTCTGTAAAAGATTCCCCCTCTTTGATTAATCTCCAATGCCACTCCATATGAGCTAAAGACCAATTCATCATCATTTACATCTTTTATATTAATTAATTTGTTTTTTGTTAGGACAACATTAGCTTCCCTCGTTTTTTGGTTCTTGTAGAAAATTAAACATATGTGAATTAATAGATTTTTTGAAACATGTCATCTAATATTCATAAGTATATTATTAATTAAAATTAAAAAAAAAAAAATATTGAATAGTATTTTTTCATTCACTTGATTCATCACTCTTCAATTTTTCCATCAAGTTTTTACGCTCTTTTTCACTTAGATCAAAGGTAATCCTATCGATCTTCCTGATTTTGTGGCCCTACATGACAAACACTAACCAATACATATTAGTTAAACTTACATATAGTTCAACCATATTAATTTTGTATAGAATTTATAGAGAACCTATTTTTTTTGTTTTTTCCGATGTGTCATCATTGTTTCGAACATAAATTTTCTTATTTGAACTCTTCTCACTCATATTTTTATTAATTTACAACTTGTACCATTCAATACATAAATTATTAAATATATTTAATAAATAAATCACATATTTTTTAGCAAAAAAAATTCATTGTATTCTATGTGCCTTTTAAATAGAAAGCACCGATGCGTTTATTACATAATATGCATTGATGCATTCAATACAAAAAAAGAAATGGAGAGTTTAATTCATTTTTTTCTATGCATCATATTTTAATTTAAAAACTAAAAATTCCTATCTTTATCGATGCTCCTTAGACATAAACATATCGGTGCATTTATGTCGAAATCGTGCACTTGAAAATCGGAAAACATTTCAAAAAACGTAAAATCAGAAATTGTTTTAAAAAATATACAAGTTAGAGGGTCGACGTCATTTTTTATTCGATGCAATAAGTGGTCCCTTTGCATCACATGCCAAACACTTATAGATAGAAAAACAAACCCATTAGATATAAAATGCCTAAAATGAAAATCCCTAATCTGAAGTGATAGAGGGAGTTAAACCCTAGGATGAAATTTTGCATTTACGTAAGCAAAAAATACGAGGGTTTAAGGTAAGTATGATTTTTTTTATTTTACTTTTTTTATTATTATTTTTTTCTGAAATATAATTAAAATCCAAATAGGAATACAATTTGTAAAAACCATTATTATCAAAATCAATAGTAAAATTTAAATTTTTACTATGTAGGGTTTTGAGTGAATCACCATACCTTTCAAATCTTGATTTTCTAAATATTTTTGTTTTTCCAAAGTATTCTTCTCCTCCACATTGTGCTCCAGTATGTCTCTCTTCCAAATCTGTCTCCTGTAAATTTAGGAAAAATAATGAAAATATTGAATACCTTCTTGATATTTAAAAAACTTTATGAAAAGGTTTAGAGTGAATCACCATGCACTTCAAATTCTCATATTCTGAATAATATTTTTGTTCCAAAGTATTATTCTCCTCCATAGTGTTCCTCCATATGTCTCTCTTGGAAGTCTCTCCCCTGCAAATTTTTGAAAAATAATGAAATAGTGAATAGCTTTTTAGTATTTAAAGGAATTTATGAAATTTGATTCCCGCTCTTTTTTTAATTGTTTAAAAAAATAACGGTTTTTTGTTTCGACACAACGGTGCATTTATGTCTGATGCACGGGTGCGTCCATATTACATTATGCATCAATGCGTCCATATTATATTACGCACCGATAACATATAGTTGTTTTTTAGTAACAAAATCTCGAAACATGGTGTTGTTAATTTTTCAATGCACCTGTGCTTATTATTAATATGTGCATCGATGCGTTTGTGGTTTATAAGCACATCAAAATTCTTTTGAATTTATTTCTAATTTGGATGAATCGTCATGTCGTACAATACTTCAATATACATTTTACATTTGATGTCGCCTTATTCTTAAAAAATGGTTTCATAACTATATTCAAACTGAGATTGTGGTATGGTCCTCGAAATGTATTTTATATATGTGCAGAAAAAATTATTTCTAATTTTATTGAAATGGGAGAAAACCTTAGAATATGATCAAATGGCCAATTCTTCAAATTCCATCATGTTCCATATTTCTCAAAGTCCATCATGGAGTTCTCTATTTCCATCTCTAGTAAGATTATCTTATTTTATTTATGTTTCAATTATCTAATTGATTTTTTTTTATCCTTGGAAATTCAAATAAAAATGTATCCAAATTTGCAAGATCCTAATTCAGAATCGAGTTTAAGTGCAAAAAATATTCCAGTACCAGTTCAAAAAAGTCGGAAGGTCTAATCAGGAGAAACATACCGCAAGCAGTTGGTAGATGAAAATGGATAGCCATTTTACCCTGCCAATTGTGAAGTTCCATCTTCCAGCTACAATATTAGGTCGACGATAGTAATAGTTGTTTGTTATAATGTAATTTGAACAAAACAATTATTGCATTTTTCTTACTAATATCATTGATGTACTAATGTTAAATATTTTTGAAATTAGGATTTTGATGATGAGCGACCCACCTACCATCTTTCATTGCACCCCAATACAATTTCAACCTGGGAGAAGGCTACAATGAGAGAACAAATCAGAGAGGAAGCATACGAAGAATGGTTGAATCAACCACCTATTCAATTCCCACTACGTCTAGATTCACCAATTAGGAATGACTACAACAATAGTAGCTCTTCATAAGTTGGCAATGGAGACAATAAAAAAGAGGTTGGTATGGGTGAGGGTAAAATAATGAAGGTGTGTAACACTTTTGTGAGAATCGGGTCTCCAAAATCGATAGTGGAATTTTTTCAGCCAAACTCCTAATTCTTTCGACCGAAAGATAGGTTTTTTTTGCCGAACGTTCACACATCAAATCAAACAACACCCTAACGATACCCTCGACAGTCATGTAGAATATTTTTTAGATGGATTTTTTCATGAGGTGAAACCTTTCGACCGAAAGATGTTTTGGATGAAAGACTCTTTCGGCCAAAAAACTTTTTTCGACTAAAACAAATTTTGGCCGAAACTTTTGTTATATATCTCGTGCCTCTCGAAAAAGTGATCGTTTTCCAAACTATTGAAATTTGGTTGACTCTCATGTTGGTTGAGTCTATTGTTGATTTTGGTTGTTGGTCGAGTCTGGTTTTGGTCGAGTAGGTTGTTGGTGGCATTGGTTGTTGGTTGATGATAGGTTGTTGGTGGCGTTGGATTTGGTGCATTAACGACTCCAACTAGAGGCTTCATTGGTCCATAGAATACACAGGCTATACGTAATTCGTAAATTGTGTTATGTATGTCCATTATTTTTTAATAAATTAAGATTATCATACATGGATATGGACGAATTCAGGCCTATCCATGTACATCCCTACACTATTTTATGGACATGGACTGCACTAATGTATACAACCCACTAGATCTTTTGGTAAATATATAGACTTCAATGGTTGTGTTATGAAATTTGTTCCAAATTTTTGTACATCCATGGACAGATCCAAATCCAACCACTGATGAATATCCAATAAAATCCCTTAACATTCAATCATTAGGCAATTTTTTTTTTTTTTCAATATTTGAAAATAAAAATAAAAAACCTAATTCTATTATTTTCACAAAAAAAAAAACATTCTTAAATTCACTAAATGATGAGTGAATGGTTGAAAACTTGTAAAAAATACTATATAAATATATTAACAGTTGTAACATGTAGTTTCATTGAACACATTTATACTGGCTTATTCTTTAAGGACACTTGCGAGCAAGTGATCCGGTTATGATACATTATGATTATGCTTTTTTTATGAGTTATATTTTGATGGCATTGTGATTATATGTTAAATTATAGATGTATATGTGTATCAACAGGTATTATTGATGAGTTTCCTTGAGTGTGCAAGATACATGACAGGTTGATAATGTTGATGGAATCAACAAACTTCCTTGGACTCTGGATTGAGTCGAGAAGTGGATCTATATTTTGGTTTGAGTATTTATTATACGCATGAGATTATATAATGATTTCAGTATAAATGTTATGTATATGGATATTGATATTTTGTTATGTAAACATTACTGTAATTATAATAATTATGAAGGAAAGGCTTCACGGCCATTATGTTGTAATATAGTTTTCATTTTATGGATTACATAGAAAACGATTTGCATGATTCAAGGAACAATGAATTGAATTGATATTTTTCAATTAACCTAGACATACCTAGACATGTTACAGTAATATGCAATTTAAGTGGTTCTTGTCTTATCTTTAACATAGGCTATTTTTACTATCGTTGTATTATGATTGTGATGAAGTGCACATGTTGACCTATAGACGCAATCTTTTATGGTAACTCGATCTTGATAGAAGTAAATTTGATAAATTAGATTAATTACCTGTTAAGTATTAATTGATATAGTGGAACTGACATTATTATGATAATGATTTGACATGAAGTAAGAATAAAGTTATTAATAATCATAAAACATTTACCGATGGTTATTTATTATTAGTTTGCATTAATTATATAAAGTTCGTAAATGATTAGTCTTAATGTTATTAAAAAAAAAATTATATATCTACTAATTAACCACATGTTGTAGATGCTTACTTTTATGTTATGGGGAGGGGATATGTTACAATAGTATCTCACATCTTTTATTTCTTCATGCAAATGAACTACTAATTTTTCTATTTTTGTTTCTTACAACTAGACATTTACCTTAGTTGAAACAACTCTCAAGATTCAGGAAATGATTCTATATTTCTAAAACACTCGGAGTTAAAAACAAATTCACTTACTAACAAGTGAATGGTTACAAACTTGTAAAAAATATAATATAAATACATTGATAGGATTTCTATTGTCTTATTTGTTTCTTCAAATGCTACCAATTTTTTTATTTTTGTTTCTTACACCTAAAGATTTATCTTAATTGAAATAGCTTTCAATATATTTAGGAAATGATTATATATTTTTATAACAATTAGAATGAAAAATATAAAGAATTGCATAAATCAGTGAAGAATTCCATAAATTAACACTAACAAAATGTTTCACTAAATTAATATTATCGTACATGGACAAGGCATGACCGATTTTGGACAGGCCCGAATTCGGGTTGTCCATCCTGTCTTGTTCATGAGAAGTTATTATCTAATTTTGTTTAATAGAATTATTTCTATTTTATGTAATTATGTTTAATATAATTAGATTCTCAAAATTATATTTGTTTAATGTAATTAGATTTTGGTTGTTGGTGTTTGTTGTTGGTGTCTATTTATTGTTGGTTGGTTGTTAGTGGCATTGTATTTGGTGCATCGAGGGCTCCAGCTAGAGGCTTCATCGGTCCATAGGATTCATAGTTCATTTTAAAAAATCATATATTATGTAAAATATTTTAAGAAAAATAGATTCTCTTACATGATAGGGCATGTCCATGCATATGGATAGGCCCATGGATAGGCTCGAATTCATCCCTATCTATGTACATGGATAGGCCTGATTCGGGCCTTCCTTGTTCATGAGAAGTTTTAATGCAATTTTGTTTAATAAAATTATCTTTTATTTTATGTAAATTTGTTCAATATAATTAGAGGCAATTACAAATTTGTTTAATAAAATTAGTTTCTATTTTATGTATTTTGATTTAATATAATTAGATTCTCGTAATTATTTTTTTTTAATGTAAATTTTGGTTTTTGGTAGGTTGTTGGTGGTCTTGGTTGTTGATAGGTTGTTGGTGGCATTGGTTCTTGGTAGGTTGTTGGTGGTTGTTGGTTGTTGGACAGGGTCGAATTCAGGAATGTCCATGTACATCGATAATGTCGAATTAATGGACAGTCCCAAATTCGACAATGTCCATGTACATGGACATGCCCAAAATCGGCCTTGACCATGTACATGGACAAGGCCGAATTTAGGCATTTCCATAATAAATAAAAATGAATTTAGATTTTAACTAATATTAATATGTATATGTGGTTTCGGGAAAAAACATAATTACTTTGGGATGGATAGATCTTTTAAGTCCAACAAACCCCCCAGTGCTTGTCTTATATTTTTCTAGTGTTTCCAAACAATATTTACCTACCATGTTTGCATTACCAATGTCACCCCTTTGTCATGTTAACAATTAGATCAAGGTGAAGTACATTAACTATATTTGTTAGGAGCACCCCTTTGTAATGAATAGACTAAATACTTATTTTTATAATCAATCATAATATCATAGTTATAGAGTTTCCAAGACATGATGTTTATATCTAGTATTGGTAGAAAATATAGATGTATGCTCCTATAATACAACCATGTCCATGTACATGGATAGGCTCGAATTCATTCATGTCCATGTACATCATGGACATGCCTGAATTTGGGCATGTCTATGTACATGGACAGGGCCTGAATTCAGGCCTGTCCATAAATTGAGTACCCTTTTGATATAATATTTTTGATAATAGATTAATTGGTAATAGAGTCATTTATAACATTATTTTAGTGTTGAAATGATTTTCCACAACACTTTGATTTGGATATTGATATGGACAATTTCATTTTCTTGTGACATGTCTATGTACATGGACAACATCATAATTTGGCTGTATCCATGTACATAGACAGGTCCGAATTTGGCCTTGTCCATTCACATGGAGAGGCCTAAATTTGGCACTATCCATGTAATAGACAAGCCCAATTTCCCTTTGTATTCAATAAAGAAAGAAATAATAAAGAGATCTATACCCTGAGTTGTCCCTTTTGATATACCATGAATATGATATAAATTGTTACTTATAGGTTTTCTACCACACTTGTAGATTTCTTGTGACCAATGACTTTGAGACCAAATGAGATATTATGCATCTTGCTTGCTACAAACAATGGTATGAAGGATGTTGATTTTTATTAAAAACATAAATACACTTCTACATTGCCTCCACAAGGAATTTTTAAGACTAATCTTTGTTGTTGTCTAAGAATAAACTTCACCACAAGTTTCATAAAAATATTGCGACTGCAATAGTATATTCTTCCTCAAAAATCCCATTACACATCCTACCCATGTGATTAGAATATCTCAAGTTGTTCATTGCAAAAATTATCTTATTGTCGAGGATTGTGAAGCCATAAATTTGTCTTGTTGAACTTAAGAGACATGTTTATTGAGGATC
>SNQJ01S0040868.1:91818-107222 GCA_010110895.2 Picea sitchensis
GGAGGGTATAAAGATGAAATACTCTGTGATGTTATTCCTATGGATGTTTGTCATCTATTTCTAGGTAGACCATGGAAATATGACAAGAATGTGAATCATGACGGGAGAATGAACACATACACCCTAGAGAAGAATGGGAGAACTCACATGTTGCTTCCAATCAAAGATAAAGAGGTGAAACCTGAAGTAAGAAACACTATACTTCCCATGAGTGGGAAGGAACTTCTTACAGAAGTTAAGAAGAAGGAGGAACCACAATTCATTGTGGTCAGGAAGCCAAAGATTGTTTTAACCAGCACAAGGGTAGCTGATTTACCAGAAGAGGTTCAGGAACTGTTGGAAGAGTTCGCTGATATAGTAGTGGATGAACTACCTCGTTCGTTGCCACTGATTAGAAGTATAAGTCATCAAATTGATCTCATACCTGGAGCTAGTTTTCCAAACAAAGTAGCGTACAGATTGATGCCGCAGGAGAATGAAGAGGTCAAAAGACAAGTCTAGGATTTGTTGGACAAAGGTTTGGTCAGAGAAAGCTTGAGTCTGTGTGTTGTTCTGACAGTACTCAGTCCGAAGAAAGATGGAGGTCGGAGGATGTGTACTGACTCAAGGTAAATCAACAAGATAACCATCAGGTACATATTTCCATTGCCAAGGATAGATGATTTGATGGATTTCTTGAGTGGAGCAAAAAAAATTTCGAAGATTGATTTGAAAAGTGGATATCACCAGATTCGTATGAGAGAAGGTGATGAATAAAGACAACCTTCAAGACTAACGAAGGGTTGTACGAATGGATTTTCATGTCATTTGGTTTAACAAATGCATCGAGTACTTTCATGAGGCTAATGAATGAAGTCCTGAAGGATTTCATCGAAAAAATTGTCATTGTGTAACTTGATGACATACTGATTTTCAGTAAAACAAAGGTAGAGCATCTGAAACATTTGGCTACAGTGATGAAGAGGTTACAACAATAGAAGTTGTTGATAAATATGAATAAATCCTCATTCATGAAGACATAGCTCATTTATTTGGGGTTTGTTATTTCTGCAGATAAGTTGAGGATGGATCTAGATAAGGTGGAGGTAATTAAGAATTGGCCATCACCGAAGAGTATATTTGAGGTAAGAAGTTTTCATGGATTGGCTAGTTTATATCGGAAATTCATTAGGAATTTTAGTGGAAATAGTGCACCGATGATGGACACAGTGAAGAAGAGACACAAATATTTTCACTGGACAGAAGAAGCCAAGAAGAGTTTTAATTTGTTGAAAAAGAAAATTACGGAACAACCAATTCTGGTGTTGCCTGATTTCCAAAAGACATTTCAAGTAAAATGTGATGCAAGTGGATTTGAAATAGGGGCAGTCTTGAGTCAAGAAGACAAGCCGATAGCATACTTCAGCAAGAAGTTGAATGAAGCCAAGATAAAATACTCCACGTATGACAAGGAGTTCTATGCTATTATTCAGGCATTGAAGAAATGGAGACACTACTTGATTCCCAAGGATTTTGTCTTCTATAGTGATAATCATGCATTGCAATTTGTGACTCAATAGGAGAATTTGAATCAAAGACATGTTAAATGGGTTGAATACATGTAGAACTTTACTTTTGTAACTACGCATATTTCTAGAACTGCTAACAAAGTTGTTGATGCTTTGAGAAGGAAATGTTTACTATTGCAGGAGTTCAGAGTCAAAACATAGGGTTTTGATGATCTCAAGGAGATGTGCAAAGATGATCCAAATTTCAAAGAGGCATATGAAGCAACTGAGAATCCAATTCTCGGGGATAGAAGCCAATGGGCAGAATACATGATCCACAAAGGATTACTATTTAAAGTTAATCATCTTTGTATTCCAAAATGCTCCATGAGGGAGAATTTGCTGAAGGAGAAACATAGTGGAGGATTGGCCAGACATTTCGGTCATGACAAGACATTCGCAAATTTGAATGAGTCATATTTTTGGCTAGGAATGCGAGAAGACGTCAAAATATTCATGGAAAGATGTAGAATTTGTCAACATTCAAAAGGAAAGAGGCAGAATGCAGGTTTTTATCAACCATTACCCATACCTGAGAGGTCGTGGGATGTAGTCAGCATGGAATTCATATTGGGTTTGCCAAGAATACAAAAAGGGTTTGACTCAATCTTTGTGGTAGTGGATAGATTTTCCAAAATGGCACATTTCATTCCATGTCATAAAACCAGTGACGCAACTCACATTGCGAACCTATTTTTCAAAGAAGTCATTCGACTTCACGGCTTACCAAGGAGCATAGTTTCGGATCGAGAAACTAAGTTCGTAGGAAACTGTTGGAGAACCTTATGGAAGAATATGGGAACAAACTTTTCATTTAGTTCAACTTATCATCCTCAGACAGATGGACAAACAGAAGTTGTGAACGGGAGTTTGGGAGACTTACTGAGGAGTTTGGTGACAGAACACCACAGTCAGTGGGACAACATATTACCACAAGCGGAGTTTTCATATAATGAATCGCTTAATAGGAGCACATGACATAGCCCATTTCAAATTGTTTATGGAATGCAGCCGAGAGAAATTTCTGAGCTAAGGGATTCAGAACATATTGCGACTAGGAGTGCTAGTGCAGAAGATTTCACAGAGGCGATGAAGGAACTTCACAGTCAGGTGAAGGAACAATTGCAGAGTTCGATTCAAGAATATAAGCGGAGAGTAGATCAACACAGGAGACAACTTCAATTTGAGGTTGGCGATTTGATCCTTGCACATTTGAGAAAGGAAAGGTTCCCAAGAGGAACATATAATAAATTGAAAATGAAGAAAATCGGACCATGTAAGGTCTTGAAGAAATTTGGGGCGAATGCATATGAGGTTTAATTACCCGATGGGATTGGAATTTCTTCGATATTCAATGTATCAGATTTGTACCCTTATAAAGCTGAGGAAGTAGAAGTAGGTAATGAACAACCAGAGATTCAATGGACAAAACAAATGCCAGTTGCAGAAAATCCGCAGATGGAGCGCATACTGGACAAAAGAGTTGGTAAGAGGACCAGGTGAAAGCAATACTTTGAATTCTTGGTCAAGTGGAAGGGCCATCCAGTTGAAGATGCCAGCTGGGAGAACGAAGCAGAAATCCAAAAGCATGGACAAACCGTGTGCGAGATCATGGATAGGAGCCCATGAAAATTTTCAAGTGAGGGAGTATGATTCAGGAGCATCGCAAGGGCATGCAAGCATAGCCAGCAACGAGACAACACAGAGATAAGAGACAGTTGGAAAAGCACCGAGCACATTTTTTGAAAATGTTTTGAAATATTAATGAAGTCATTAAGTGGAGGCATGCTTGTATTATTGTAAAAGGACCCTGAGCGATCCGCTCTTGTCCATAGTAGATAGGAGCCTTTATGTGTAATGAATGTAGGTAGATAGAGTTTAATTCTAGATTAGACAGTTTTAGAGCGCAAGATGGAAACGAGATATAGACACCCTCATTGTATAGTTGTAAGATTATTATGAGCATAGAGCATAGAGAAGAGAGCAGAGAGTTGTAGTTGAAAACACCCATGTATAGAGAGTTGAATTAATAGAAAGAGCTTCGATTCAAATTCATGGTGTCGTATTTGTTCTCTGTGTATGCCTGTTGAATGTTATGCTCATGGATGTTTACTTTCTATTATACATTTTCTTTATATGTTGTGTATATGATTTCATGCTTTGTGTTTGAAGTCTGAGAGAGAGTAAGGAATGAGTTTCAATTGTTTCTCTATCTGAGCAAGAGTTCCTGCAAGGAGTGCAGTGAAGTTTGTCCGCAAGGAGTGCGTTGACAAAAGTCAGAGTTCATCTCTAAAAGATCAGGAGGGTTAATGTTGTTCTCATTCTCGCAGAAGTGCAATTTGAGCACAGGAGCCATGCAAGGTGTGCACAGGCAAAGTAAAGTCTCAGAGTTTGCGAACCTGGAAATTTGTTGAAGGACTACTGTTGTAGGGAGTATGTAGAGTCGAAGGACTTCAATTCTTTGAAGTAATTGAAGAATTTGCCGCAAGGAGTGTGTGTAGGAGTCTTCTTTAAGACTCGGGGTTGGATAATAGCTCAACAGGGATAAAGTCTTCGCAGTTGTCGAAGAAAATCACAAAAGGTTGGTGCCTTGAGGCGTTCAAAGGAGGTGTTTCAAGTTTGTGTTGCAAGCGGTTAAGTTTTGTGGTAAAACATTTTGTTTAAGAGTGTAGAAGTTCTTGAAGGGAGAAGCAGATGGTTGAGATTCTCCATATAGAATTTGTGAAGTCCTGTGAGCCTTCAGATCTCATGAGGGAGAAAGGAGGTTACTAGGGTCATTTTCCATAAGCGGAAGCTCAGGAGAGTGAGAGCCATAGATTCACACCAATGAGGACCGTTGGATCTACTCGCGAAATTCCATTTCGGGGTTTCATGGGTGGAAGGACCGAAGCTTCAACGTTTGGATTCACGAAATTGAGAAGTCTGAGGTGGGCCTGTGGAAGAAACGAGTGGACGTGTGTCGTCTGTTGAAAGGAATCAATACCCCGTTGACCTCTCGTGTCTCGGGGATTTGTGAGACAAGAGTCGGGAGTTCGACATCGAAACTCACGAAGCGGCAAGACACGAAAAGTGCTAGAGTTAGGCCTAGCCGATGGTCATGCATGAAGGGCGCTGACAAGAGAAGAAGTGTGCCCGTATTGGCATTTTGGGTATCGCAATATTTGGAAGCAAGAGTTGGGAGTTTCGACTCACGAACTCGCGAGTGGTGAGTTGTGACAAATGTTTAGGCACATCGGAAGTTCGGGTCTCGGAAGGTGAAGAATTGAAGATTTGGAAGGAGAAGCTGGGAAGTCGCGAACTCCGAGGTTCCAAAAATTGCGAGAAACACGACCACATCGTTTGGTCAAAAGAAAGTTGGAATTGAGGCTTCCTGTTCGATCGCGTGAGCTCAATTTGTAAGGACCTGTGGAGAAGCATCATTTTGTGTGTGTTGGATGTCCCGAAGAGGAATCGAGGAGTCAATCCGACTCAAGGGCGGAAAGTAGAGCGATCCTGTAGTGGACTGCCGACCCGATGGCTGATAGGGTCTCGTTTGCGTCAATCTCATTTTACTGATGAGCTATCCAGCATTTAGCGCTAAAGAGAATGTTTGACTGGACCTTTGACCAACGATCCATTCTTCTTCATAATGACCTGGTCATAAATGGAACGACACATAACCATATTAGGATTTTAATCTTAGAAACCCATGTGCCCAATCTCATCAAAACACCTGGAGATATGTCACCCTTTAAAATTGGATTTGGAACTAAACTTTGTTAGTAGGAATTAAACTATGTGAACTTGAATGTTGCATTTGGCATAATAACTATTCTCATCATTCACCTCCATTAGTAAAATATAAATGGAGAAATATCAACCTCAAATATAACCAATTATCTCGATAAGCATTGCAAATTAATCAAAGGTTACTCAACGCATAACCCAATTGAAAATATGAACACATAAACCTAAATGGAGCAATGTCAACCTCAAATATAACCAATTAGCTTGATCATAGGCTTTATATGGATCCAATTTGACAACCATTGTTGGAAGCCTCTTCATTTTTGTGGAATGAAATCATTCCTCTGCTAGACCAATTGCTTTATGTATTTGTCTTCTTGACAAGAACCTAGATTATTCATTAGAGATCTAACCAAATAATAATCTCTTTACCCTCCTTTATATAATCATGATTATTATTTTATAAATGAAATTATATAGAAAAATGTTTGTGTACTCGTCCAATGATGTTGTATTAAATCCAAGTTTGGAACGAGGGCAATAGAAGTAGCATTAAATGCACCTAATATCTTCCTTGAAGATATGGACTCCTCAATAACCTTCATCAGATCATCCTCTATGACTTTATAAAACCCTACGAAAAATTCAATGGGCACCCATCCAAACCAAGGCTCTTTAGTTTTTTTAAAAACATGTAATACCTCCTTAAGTTCATCTTTTGAGTCTTCCTCCAAAATCTTCAACATTAGTTTCCTCTTCATTCAGAAAGCTAAGGAAAAAAGAAGTCATTTTGAGCACTTCAACAATATTGGCTTTACTCTCTACCTTGCATAATTTCCCAAAAAGGTCCACACTTCCTTAAAAAATATCCACAAAACTATAAAAAACATCACCATCACTCCTTGTAATCTTTCCATATTATGTTTACATTATTTTGATGATTCCCAAACTAGTGAAAAAACTTGGTATTTTATTCCCTGCTTTGTTCAATAAAAAGAGTTTGCATTTAAGCCTCAAGTTTGCCTCCCTTGTATCAATGAATATATACCTTCTTCTTTTCTCTAATTTCTTGACTTCATGTTTGAAATATTCATTAGGATACATACTAATACTTATCAACAAATATCTCACTTCTTCATGTGACTGTAATTACTTGACTTGATTTTTAAAATATTCATTAGGTTAAATAAACATTCTAATATATACATTATATTTTGAAAATAAAATAAAAAACACTAATTCAAAAATCTCTATTTGCACCCTACTTAAACATAGTTTCCATAAATGAAAACCCATTAGTTTTGAATACTAATTGGATTTCCTATATGTCATGTTCCTACATCATCTTCCAATTCCTTGAGAAACTGTCTTAAACTTTCTAACTAGAAAATATATGTGTTTTTAGTTTTATGTGTCTCAAACATTATAAACTAGAAAATCTTTGTGCTTTTAGTTTTATGTGGCTAGTACCTTGTGATGAGAGATAATCATGATTTCACATTGACATAAAAAAAATACACCAACACTTACAACAGATCTGATATGTAACTCAAAAAAACATAAATTAGTGTGCTCAACACGTTTTTTAAAAGAGAACCTACATTAATTCATTTCTTGTTCCAATTGATTCATTACCTAACGTAGTGCATCTCATAGCTATAATCTCTTTATCCTCGAAAATATATACAAGCGTAGGTGTTGTTCATGGTAGATGATCAAATGTCAAAGTACACATTAGTGTGATATGAGGTCTCCTTTGCTTACCCATTGTACCATATCCATATTCTTTCATAAGTTACCATGTACACCACTAACTCAATCATACCTAACTCCCTTTGCACAATCCCTTGTTATTATCCACCACATCATAAATATGGAATTGGTGTTCTCATTTATCAAAAACATGAACATAATATCAGTGAAAATAAGCATATAAGGACAAAATAATGCTTAAAGCCTTTTAAGGCTACTCTTTGACAATTTTGAACTCTTCAAGAAATTTTATGTTATCTTGCCTCAAGTGTCAATTTTATTAGATGCATTTATTAAATTTATTTTAGTGATTTGCAAGTTCATATATCCATGAAATCTTAGGATAGAAAGTTAAGAATTATTTCTTGATATTCTATAAGGTACTAGTCTTTATCTTTCCTTCATATTGCATCACCATCTAGGTTTATCACCTTGGCCAGGTGTCTTAGTTATTAAATAGTCAAATACAATTGGTTATGGTTTTCCTACTTCTCCTTATTGTCAAGGAAACATTAAGGTTTTCACTTCATTTGCATCTCATTTAGGCCACCCCATACTTCAGAGTACATAGTCACAAACATAGTTGTTAGTTTTTTCAATATATGCATTTGATGCTTTGAAGTTGTTATAAATTCTTATGCCTTCAAATTGTTATATATTATATTTTCATTTTTTGTTTCTATACCTCATGTTTTCACATTCATGGATTTTCAAAGGATAGATCAAGGCGAGATGTTAAGACATGAGTCTCCAAATATGCATTGTAAATGCTCAACGCTATCAAATGAAGGAGGAAGAAGAACCCCTTCTTTGAATGAGACATTGAGGACATCAGAGACCCCTATCTCAGCAAGGCAAGGTATCTTGGGAGGGGAAGCTAGTGACCAAAGGAAATATAGTCAGATGAGGACATTATCAAATGAATCAGTGAATAGATCATCCAGACAAAGTGCTCGAAATAGATTTATGGATGCATATTTTTTTATGGGTTTCACATAAATACTCCAACACCAGAGAATGTAGGGAACCCATCACATCAACAAAATATGTTTAGTAAATTTATTTTGTTTTTGTATTTTTTTATGTATTTATGTTTATGTTTTATATTTTTTTGTTTTAATTTTTTTATGTTTTTTGTGTTTTTGGTAAATGTTGTAATTAGTTTCAAATGTGTCTTTGTGTAGAGGATCAATTTAATGCAGGAGGTGATAATGAAAGAGAGAGTGTTTATCATCCAAAGTCCAATTTTGGTGAAGAGGCTGGAGGTCTATTAAGGGGGAATTATCAAGAAACCAAATATTACACACCTATGTCCAACTATCCCTTAGATGTTTGTGATGAACTTCCTTGGGAAGGGTATTCTAAAGAAATGACCCTTGAATGATGCTCAGGTATTAAAAGTAGGCTGCAGAATGATTTGAGGTGCTTAGATCTCCCTCGAGAGAGAGCAAGCAAAGATTGGAGATTTTTTTGAATTCTTTGCAGAAATTTATGGATGGATATGAAAAGATGGGGCCAATGACTGATAGTTTCAGGGATTTGATGAGAGGAAAAAAGTCAGAGGTGATGGGCTCCGATAAATGGGAATTAATAAAAAGTAGAGTTTCAAAAGAAGATGCAATTTCTATGTTCAATTTCAAATAGAGTGTAAAGCGAAAGATGTTCAAGGTGCAATATTTTAAGAACCCCAACATAGCTCGGGACATCTTTATAATAAATTTTTGGTAGCATATGGGAAGTTTTCATGGAATGATGAGGTTCCACTTTACTTTGCTAGAATTTTTTATGCATAGTTTTTCATGGGCATGCACCATGATTATACCATCCTATTGTCCACATATTATGGGGCTGGTAAAGGATGAACATATGATCAGAAAGGGGCATATTGAAAGGCAACATTGCATAGGCCTCCACTACCTTTGGTATCTCTCCCAACAAGGGAATTTGTATCACATTCAGAGATGTGATCTACATTAGATGTTGGAAAGGAGGTCAAGAATGCAATCGGAGAAAATTTAGAATCGTTTTTTTATGGTTTTGATGTTGGTTTGAAACGTCAGAGAGATGAAGACAATTCTCATGCCAATTTTGTTTACAAAACAAATGAGGAGATAGATTCTATATCAATAGAAGATATACGGGAGTATGAAAAAAAAATTCGCAATGCTTGGAAGGAGTTAATTCATAATAATGGACCGAACATTGGATTGGTATGTGTTACAGTTAGTAAATTTTTCATGAAATTGAGGATAGTTTTCTTGTAGTTCTAGATCTTGATACATATCATTGTATCTTTAGGAATAATTGTTTTGTTATCTTCATTAATCACAATTTCTTCATATGTTAAATGAATCTCCATTAAATATGGGAATTGATTCATCGATTTTAGATTTGGATGCGATGAATCAGGTATGTGTTTAAAAATATCCATATACATGAGCACTTCAGTTGTCCAATTTTCACACCTTGTCAAGAAGAATCAATATACAAGAAATTTATGTTTTTCTATTAATGTGAACACATTGAACTCTAAAATTCTTAGTTGCATTGTTTACAGATTCCCACTCCACCTCCCACTACTAGGGAAGGCTTGTCCCAATTCTCATTGGGAGAGTTTGAAGAGGGTGGAAGTTCACAGGTATAATTGCATGTTGAAAACACGTTTAGTTATATGAAAATTGCAATGTCATTTAAATTATTAATTTAAAATAAAACTGTCTTACAATATATAATTTATTGAATCTAAGGGTCTGGTGGGTAAGACCATGTCTCAACCCACTATGGGAATGTCATTCTCTTGTGTGGTTGATTATATTGAGGTTGGCACATTACAGGTATTGCATGTTTCAAAATTTAAAACTATGATTTCATGTGTTAGTCATTTAATTTTAATTTTCAAACAAGATTTTTTTTAGAAATATTAATTATGTAAGTACTTTCCTTTATGGATATGTACAAATTTCAAATGGGTTATAGGGAAACATGGAGAAGAGAGTGTCTGAGACTTTTCTTGAAGAGGATGTGGAGAAGAGAATGTCTGAGACTAGGCTTGAGGAGGATCCATCCATACTTGAGAAGGATGTGTCCATTCATGATGATGCTTAAATGTATGTGCGTTGCACATTTGTGAGTTTTAGTTTGATTTTTTGCTAGGATTTTAATATATAAGTGTTCAAGCTTATTTGTGTTGAACATGCTTTTTTTCCCAACTTTTTTCAAATTGTTTAGTTACATTACAGATTGCACATGATGTGGAACTTCTCTTCTAATTTTTTTCCCTTTTGAAAGATCCATGTGCATAATATAAATTTTTGAGTCCCCTTTCTTTACATCAATGGTTTATAATATGTATTTAGGATTTAGACAAAAATACATTTACTAGATCAGGTTAGTATTGTTGAGCTTTCACATCAATCTACAATTGTTTGATTCTTTAGTTATGCTTTAGTTGAAAAATATAAACAGGATAGATACATATTCCTCCACGTGAATTGTTTATCTAATATATAGATATGACTTATAGACACATATACATGTACTATATTACATATTTTCCTCACTATTGTTTCTTGCACAACAACTTACAACTTTTTGAGGCTTTATTTAGTAGTTGAATTATGTACTTGTAGAAAAATTGAAGTTTTCTTTGATCAACTTTTTAATTAAGCCTTTTCTGTTCATAGAAGGTGTTATCACTCTGTAAATTCCCATACGTTGTTAGGGGAAGAAGAAATTAACAGAGGGAACTTGCCAAAATCGTTTTCAAAACTGGGATCTAGGTATGCCAGTTTCAGAGAGGGATCTCTCTATATGATTTGGATTTGTTTGAGTTTTAAGATATTAGGCTAGTTAAATGAATCTAGGTTTGTTTGTTTTGTTTTAAAAAGATGGCTAAAAGTATTTCATTAAACATCCATTGGGCTATGGGGTCTGTGTTAAAGGTTAAGATCATATTACAGCTTTTGAAAGTTTTCTTCTCAGGGAGAGATAGTAAAAATGATGGATCGATTAGAATTAAATGTGGTGAAAAGGTAGAACAAGTGAGAATTTCAATTAATTAAAGAAGAAATCAAGAATTTCTTAACTTAAAATCAGAGGAATAACATGCATATTGATAAAGGGCCAAATACAGAGTACATGAGGCAAATTTTGTTATTTAACTTCATTTTAGCAATGAGAAATAGAAAACAAAATGATAACAAAGTAAGATGAAGATTAATAGAGCAAGAATAACATCACCAACATCCAAACGTGAGAATCTTGTGAATCAATCTTTTTATTATTGGTCGATCTTCTCAAAAATGTTTACAAAGATAGCTTCTTGGGAACAAAAATAAACCCTCAATACTTCAAAGTAAGAAGTATTTATACCATAATTACATTTGATCCTGTCATTAATGACTAGGATATGGTGGAGGAAAAATTTAACTAACTAGATTACATATTACAAAATAATAGGACTCTTGGTGATCTCTCCAAATCCTGAATGTTGATTTTTGGGAAAGTAGTTGGTGAGTCATTCACTCAACTCTGACTATCTTCCTTTTGTTGACTCAGATGTCCACATCATCTATACTCGATCAAGGCACATAGGTCTTACCATATCTTTTGATTGGGGATGGAGACCTTGAGTAATCTTCTGTAAGTTTCATCCATTTTTGTGTACTTAGCAAAGGTTGGCTTGGTGATGAAGATGTATTGTATCTCATGTTGGATGCTCAGGTCCAATTATAGAGTTCCCAAGAACACCTTGCCAGTGATGCTCCCTTGGATGCCTGCAAATTTAGAGATATATTTTTCCACTGCAAGGATCTTTTGTTTGTAGTCTGACAGAGTAATCAGTTTGTCATTTATCACTAGTAAACCTGGAAGACATTTCTTGTGCATTGAGTCTACCTTGTTGAAGAATATTTGGACTCCAATATCCATGTTTTGATCTTTATCCTATAATTGCAACATCAATCCTTTCTTGGTCAAAACCTTCTTGACCTCAAGGATTGTCTTTATTTTTTCCTCAATTTCCAAATCCTCCAACTCTTCTTTGGTCTTAGAGTTTAAGAACCTGATGATCTCAGTGGCCTCTGTAGGCTTTTCTCCCAATTCTTCTCTTATTTTTTCAATGTCTTGCCTAGCTCTCTACACAAATTCATGCTGCTCAAACAAAATCTGTATTAATGGCCAAATCTCTGCCATGGAATTGCAGATGTCTATCCATATGTTTTCTTTAGCTTCTGACAGTGTCTTGGCCATGACTGTTTCCTTCTGTAGCTTCTGTAGCTCTTGCTTGAGCCTCTATGATTTGTGAATATCTGTATTGTAGCTAGCCTGAAACGTGGCTTTCAGCTTCTAAAGGTTATTGATCTCATCCTGCAGTCTTTTGATTTCTTTTCCTTGCAAGGTCATGTCCTCCATTAACTTTGCCAATTTTTTGATGCATCTAAATCTGTCATAGGAATAGCTGATGGGAATTATGTTGTTGTGTCTGTTGTTGTTGTGGTTGTGCTAATTCTTGTGAGAGGAATTTCATTCAATGGGATGATCTCCAATGGCACATTATTCTCCTTATCTTTGACTAAATTCTCCAACTCGTCCTCCATCTCTTTGATCTGTACATTCTACTCCATGATTACTTTCAACATTTCCTCCTTGTGGCCTTCAGTCTCAACCATTTCCTTTGCCTGTGGATCTTCAGTGGCTGGGATTTCCAGTTGTTTCCTTATGGATGATATATAATCATTCTTCTTTTTGAGGAGTTCTTTTGTTTCTTTAACATTGGATGGATCATATCCAATTTTCAATACCAGTTCTTCTAGGGACTTGATCTTGTTATCCTTAGCCAGGGAGGATATATTTTCCATCTTGAGCTGAGACTGGACATTGTTTAAAGAGACTTCCAACTTTGCAACAATCATGGAGGTGTTTTCCAGGGTGGATAAAATCATCTCCCCTGTATTTCTATGCATATCCACCTGATCAGCTCGATGCACTTCTTTTATATCAAACTCAAGCATTGACCTCTTGTAATCAGAAATTGCTTTGGGGTGAGGCACTTGTGCCTGCAAGAAAACTATGTGCATCCTTCCTTTGTTTTTGTCGAAGGAAGAAAGTAACATGTGCTATGTTGTGGAGGTCTGTTTCCAGAACTATGCATAGGTGATGTTGGTCAACATCTCATTGTTCTTCTTGATCAAGTTATATTTCTCAAAAATGTTAAGTCTTGCAGGCTCCTGTGAGGACTTAGTTGACAATGTGGTATCAGTTTGCTTCTTTGATAAGGAATTGGACATCATTTGTTGGATACCTAAGAAGAGTGGTGAATGTGGTCCTTCCATAACTGTGGTGGACTGAGTTTCTTCTTCTCCATACTTGTCAGGTGTATGGTTGTTCTTGGGCCTCTTCCTGTAGACTTGGAATTCTTTAGCTGAGGCTTTTGTGATTGAGGGAGATACTTCTTTCCGAGTTCTCTTCTCTATTGGTACTTGTGGAGTGTTGGTAGGACAAAGATATTGTTTAGTATCTAGCAGAGTGTTTTCCTACCACTCTATTTGGTTCATGAATTTCTCAACTTCATGATTAGGCACATGAGCATAGGGAGAAATCATGTTCTTTAACCTGGTTTCTGTAATGATTCCACAGGGGTTATAGTTCCATGGGAAACTTTGCCTAAACTTCATCTCCTATAACATATTGTTGGTTTCTTCTCTTACAACTTTGTTGTTGCATATGAAAGCACCTATTTGACCTTTGAGCCTGAGCCATTGTTTCTTACTGAAAGCTACAAAATGAATATCATCTGAATTTATCATTTGTCAGATATATTCCAGAGCGAATATTCTGACAAGAAGAAACTTGGGCAGCTTGTAAGGAGGTAATTCACATCTGTAGATCCTAATTTATGTATGGTCTTGATATAGGTACAAGTCCCCTGTTTTAGCTAGGTCTAATAGATGTAGAATCCTCTAAATTTACTCATTTATCCTTGGCTCTATTCTTCCACTGAGCATGCATACCACTAGATGGTAGAATTGATCTATGAACTATTTGAAGTTGAACTCAGATGAGTTATTCCTCACTAAGGATGTCCAGGAGGTTACAGGATGAGGTTTTCCATATTAGTCCAATTTCTACTAGGAGAAAGATAACTTGTCTGCTTGAAAAAAGAGGAACATATACACCAGTATTGAAGAATACTAGAACATACCTTTTGTAGAAAACATGAAAGGTTGTTCATGGATGTTGTCAGCTAAAAATTGACTGTAGTTGAACTATGTAGTAGCCTTTTCTTTAGTGGAGAAGATGGGTAGAAAACCTAGAATGGGTTCATATGCCCACTCGTCTGAATAGTATCCTAGTAGACAACACAGGGAAGAAATGATCTAGTTACCTTTCACTGAGAAGATGGAGGAATGGTAGGGGGGATTATTTTTGGGTAACTGAGCATTTTCAGGGAGGAAGAGCTGAAATATTTGAGCTCTCTGTGGGAAAGACAGCTTCTGGTACATCTCGGTCAGAATTTCGATGGAAAAAGGGGAAAGGTAGTCGACTTTGGGTATCTATAGTATCTAGTTTATCGTCTCAGGGGTGATGGTAAAGAGAGTTTCACCAGATGAAGAAACAATGGCCCTTTGGCTAGGTAGATAGTGTGCCTGGCACTTCTGAGTGAACTCAGGGAAATGGTGAGTCTGGGGAACAAGGTATAGTGGGAGATTGGATTCCTAGAGCCTGATCTCATCACCTGTTCTAGAAAAACATCTTTGAGCCAGAAGTGTAATTCGAAGAAGTCGAATTCACACTTCGGCTCTGCAATCAAATAATATTTTTTGGCCATGGGGATACGATCCAGATTGATAGGGGGGGGAGAAAAGGATTTTTGAAAATATCAGAAGATTTGGATTTGGGCACCATCGTCAAATGGATACCTGCAAACGAAAAAGGTGTAATCTATGTTTACCAGGATTTAATGGAGGTTTTTTTACTATAATCTCGACGAAATTTGTTTGGAAAATGAGAAATGATGGCATCGATTGAGTCTGGATCGATGAACAGTGCACAATGGCAAAAAAACGGGGTTAAATGGTTGAACAAGGTGTCTGTTATGGAGTGGAGGGCGATTCGGATGGGTAACGGTAATGAACAACTATCTTGATTGGCCAACGGACATATCAGATGTGATGTGGAGGGAATTGAATGGCCAACGGGTATATGGAGGTAACATGAAGGGTAATGAGCAGTCAATGGTGGATGGAATGTGACGGGAGACGGGTGAGTGGAGGGTGATGTGTCGGTAGAGTAGTTGAGCCTGACGTATAGACGAAGGTAGTGGTGTGTGACGTTGGAGTGCGTAGGCGGTATGAGCAAGTGGTTTGGCAGTTTACTCGG
>SNQJ01S0040868.1:133828-169026 GCA_010110895.2 Picea sitchensis
ATAGTGGCAATATCATTGATACAGGTTAATACAAGATAAATCTTAATACAACTATTTTACAAATATTTCAAAATATGCAGATAATGGTTAGCATACCGATATACCAATAAAAGATGTCGTTGAGAAAGGTTAATACAGATATCGAACAGTGATATATAATGTTTAACCACTTAATTTATCAATAAAGATAATGGTTAATACAAAACCAATAAAATTAGCAAAAGGATAATGGTTAATATATAAAGGATATCGTTGTTAATGGTTAATACAAATATTTTCAAGATATTTTATCTGTATATCTTATTGGTATTAAAATACTTTAATTGATATGGGAATAAAGGATAGAGGTTTTAATATACTTGTACATTATCCTTAAAAGGATTAACGATAAAATAATTTAGCAAGGGGTTACAATATGCATCTCCATCAACCATAAGAAAATTTATCGCTGTGAAATTTCAAAAAGGAAGAAAATAAATGTTGTCATATACACACGCTATCATATAAACCATTAATAAACATGAAGTCAGATAATAATAATGCAATTAAATTATTGTCTACAAAAGATAAAGATACGCTCATCGTGAATAAAATCGCTCACAAAGGTTGTTCATTAAAAATTCTACCCAAGTTGTTCATATTAAATCGTTGTTTCAAATTTTAGTAAATCTTTGGCACATAATAAATAACCACTGTATTATGAATATGTCTGCATATATCCCTATGTACATTACATTGCACTATTACTAAAATTTCTATCACTCAACTACTATCACTAAAGCAACTGCATAAAATCGTTGACCCATATGCATTAAAAGATATATAAAACGCTATATTAAAATGTTGGGTATTAAAACGCTATATTAAAATACTATGTATGAATACACTATCCATGTACATGTACACGCAGAGTGAATAAAATGATAATGTTTTCATGTAATGAAAATGTGAATCGCCCAGCCAAATAATTCGGTTGTGGTTGTCTTGTAATTCATTAAATATCCATGTAATTACAACCATATAATGATCATGTATTATAATAAATCACAATTACAGCCATGCAGATGTGGTCGTAATGTAAATTTCTTGTAAGGAAAATGTAAAGAGGATGTGGTTGTCATTTAAAATTTATGTTTATGCGATTACTATCAATGAATCGATGTCTATCTCAACGCAGTCACACAACAGTAAAACTCCATCATTACACAATAGAACTCCCCCAATGCACAACAAACTCGTTTCCCTTCACAGAGTAATTACACTACCCATTTTCACCCCATTACACAGTAATCACACCCACCATTATGCCACCATTACCCAGTAAATATGCAGGTATTCAAGGAGAAAAAAAAATAAAACACAACCAATATGATGAATTACTCGTTGCTTAAACATATGTTGAAGATGCAGACTATACATAGATTGAAAATGTAGTCTGAATACATGTTATATTTCTATCGTTGTGGGTCTTATTATTATAAGTCAGTTAGGTAAAATTTAAGCTATTAAAGGGGTTGCCAATAATGTTGTCAATAGAAAAACTAATAACGCAGATAAAAGTAATAATTGATAACGCTATCACAATGAAATAAATTTTCAATATAGAATGGGAAGTTTGTAGTCTAAAGCATGGAAAGGTCGTAGTCCAATAAGAGGGTAAATTGCTAACTGTAAAATTGGTAAATTGTGGTCAAGTAAATGGTAAAATGGTGTCTGTAAAAAGGTAAAACATAGAGTTAAAGAAAAAAAATGTAGACAAGTTATATCATTATCCTTCTCAGTCAAGGAAACACGCAGTCTGGTTATTTGAACACTGTCACAAATGTAAAGTGGGTGGGTTGAATTCTAAGGGGAAGGGATCGTTGTCTAGATATAATAGAGTGTAGTCAAAAGTTAAAATTGCAGTAATAAAAGTAATAACTTTCAACCATTACACAGTAACAAACTCCACCATTGCACATTAAAAGAAACTACAAATCATTGTCAAACGTAGAGCAATAAAAGTAGATAACATTGCCATTCAAGTGGAAAAAAATGCAGTCCATATATGATTTAAAACACATAGAGCATTAAGTTGTTCACAGAGAAAAAATATAAACAATACGCAGAGGTATTCAATAGCAAGAAGGAGCAAGACAATCATTCAGCCATGAACAATCAACAAGGGTAGATAGATGGAAAAAACTATCCTTCGCTCATCATCCATGCACAGAAAATAAGGGCATTATAATCTATACGTCTATTAACACTGAAGTGACAACCATTGATTCGGATCCTGGTTGGCTGCTCAGGAATGGACTGATTCTCTAGGGATGAGGACGAAAGATAAAGAACAATCTCTTCATAATAATCAATAAAACAAAACAAAACAGTCATAGCAATCAGGGATGGAGTTCCAAGGAAATCAATTCAAGTAGAGAGCGTAAAGCTATGATGAATTTAAGTTCTCGATTAAAAAAGCTGAGTAAAACACTTTTCTTTACACAATTAAAAGTACAGAAATGAAAGTGTAAGAACAATATTTATCTACCATTCAATTAAACGCAGGTGTACCGTATCCCAAGGTGGCATCTCTGAGTCATTGTCCCACGTGCTTCATCTAGCTCCCTCTTGCCGACCGATGTGACTTCACCGGTACCTCCCAACCAATGCTAGGGGTACTCTTATTCCCCCTGAACCCCCCAAGCCACAAATGGGCCACACACACTAAACCCAAGAACAAACATCAACCTGCTCCCCTCGCAAGGTCGAACTACCACTCATTACCCGAGCTGGGTATCCCAACTCCCACGATATAAGTCAGTCAAGTCAAAAATTATGCAGTGTAACTTTACGCATCAAGAAGAGATCCATACTCCTCCTACTCCATCCTTTTTATAGAGGTTCTAAGTGATTTCTTTCCGAAATTCCCATTTAATTTATTTTTCATTAATTTATTTCAGAAAAACCTCCCCCATACACATGTCACCCATCCCCCTAGTTGCACCAGAAATTGATTTCATTAATTATTTAATTACTCCTATTTCCCTCACCTACCTAAAATCATTCCTAAAATCTCTCCTTGGTGTCCCCATATTCCCTTACACATTTTAAATGACTTATGCCCTTACTAAATTCCTAGTTGAGTTCAATTTAGAAATTTCTTAAAGGCAAGATTCATTACTAAGTTAGTCATTCTGCTTTTTCCTTATGTTTCCCTTTTTCTTTGTGTTTCCCATTTTTCCCTTAGTTTCCTATTTCTTTTAAGTTTCCATATTTTCCCTTCTTAACTAAAACTCAATTTAGCAAGTGTAGGAAAATCACCTTTTTCCCCTTTTTCTTTTTAATTAATAAATTTTAATTAGCATATGTAGAAAAAAAAACAATCATTTCCTTTTTTCTTTTTTTTTTTAATTTAATCCCCCAAAGTAATTTGATTTTAATAAATTAATTGAATTTCTTACCCCTTCTCATCATATGTTTAATGATGATTATTATTATATTTTTACCACAAGTATCACTTAGACCTAGATTTTAATTTCCTAGGCTGGGAGACATTTTTATTAGGGAAATTGTTTTTAAATATTTCTTATCACATCATTCGTGCTAAGGCCATCTAGGTTTATTCACTTATTAGTTAACAACGCGGTGTGCCCTTCAGGATGCACTAGGTAATCCAAGGGTGCCACTCGCCTCATTATGTTTCCCTTGCGCGACGTGACCTCCAGGACGCACTACGTGCTCCAAGGGTGCCACTCACCTCTTTCCATTTTGTTGCACAACATGCCCTTCAGGATGCAATACATGCTCCAAGGTGGCCATGCCTCTTAACTGACTTGGTATACATCAAAATCCCCTAGAGTCAATACTCTGCCAGGTAATCTTGTGGGAGACTAAGGGCCTCTAAGGAATAAGGCCCCTGCCTTATTGCGTGCCCCTTAGAATCATCGTGAGCGACTATCGCAGTCTTCCCTCATGACATAATGGGTCTTCTCGAACTAGGTAATCGTTAACCTATATTTCAAGCCATGACGGGAGTACTAGTAGGTTGTGGCATGGTTGTTTTCCACACCTCTCCCTCAACATCTTTGGTTGTCGTGTGTGACCCCTCTACTCCACATGTGAGTCTAGTCGGCAATCTATCATCAGCCTGCATCATCAACGAATCATGTCATAAATAAAATCAATCATCGTAACATCTAATCATATGTGCATATGTCATATCAACAACAATCAAACCCCAATAGTCACTCCTTGACTCGATCCGGAGTCCAAAGGGTTTCATCGATGCCTTTGCATCCTCGAGGTCCAAATTCCTACACACTCAGTAGAACCGAGTCAATAGAACCTATCTATGTCGATACAACAAAATAACATGTCATCATATCCATAATGCCTCATAATCATAATCAAATGCCCAATAGTATAATAATCTGGATCACTTGCAAGCAAGTGTCCTCAAAGAATAAATTCTCTCAAAGAGCACAAGAGTGGGATGTTACATACACATCCTCTTGGTCTAAACTTCATCCCAAAGTTTCATAGTATATAAGTGTCGAAATAATGTGTGTCACAGTATCATAAGTCTATCTATCAAACAAAAATGGAATCTGTTGGTGCATATCATATGCGTCATCCTAGGTCATCGAGTGTGGAATATAGTTGTCCCACTGGACCTTGGCATGATCTACTGTTCGATGTTGTAGTTTTCGAATCTGACGATCCAAGATGTGGATCGTCTCATCCATGAGCGCTCCCTCATTTGATACCTGAAAGTAAATCATGTCAATAACATGTGTAGGATCACTAATATAATGTCTCAAAACAGCTACTTGAAAAACAGATATGGGCCCCTTCCTCTCAACAATATTGAAAGGTCCCATGAACCTAGGAGAGAGTTTATCACCCTTTACAAACTTAATTGAACTCTTATGCAGTTTCACCTACAAAAAGACTCGATCACCAACTTTGTAACTACGGTCGACATGGTGTGCATCAGCATAACTCTTTTGTCGATCCTGCGCTTCTTTGATCCTTTGTCTTATTGTTTTCATTTTATCTTCCATTTCTTGGATCACTTCTGGTCCCACCGGGACCCTATCCTCAAGCCAATCCCAACACAAAGGCGTCTGACATGGTCCCCTGTAAAGAAACTCGAAAGGCACCATCTTAATGGTGCTTTGGTAATTGTTGTTATATGCAAATTGTACCAGTGGCAAGAATTCTTCCCAACGCTTTTGTTGGTCCATCACGTACATGCGCAACATGTCTTCCAAGATTTGGTTTGTTCGTTTGGTCTTCTCACCTATCTTGGGGTGATAGGTAGTACTAAAGTTAAGTTGGGTTCCCAAGGCCTCTTAGAAACTAGTCCAAAATTGTCCAGTAAACACCGATCCTCGATCGGATATAATCCTCTTAGGCACACCATGCAACCTAACAATATTAGAGATGAAAACTCTAGCTATGTCAAGTGCCTGATTTGTCGTATGCATAGGAATAAAATGAGCACTCTTCGTCAGAGTGTCGACTACCAGAAAAATCGAGTCATGTCTCCTTGTCGTCAGTGGAAATCCAACAATGACATCCTTCGAAATGACCTCCCATTTCGATTTTGAAATAGCGTGAGGTTGTAGTAATCCTGTTGGATGTCTATGTTCAGCCTTCACCTGTTGACATTCTAGACATATGGCCACATAGTTAAATATTTCTACCTTCATTCCTTTCCAGAAGAATAAGGGTTTAAGGTTCGCCCTCATCTTCGTGACCACTGGGTGAGCCATGTACACTACTCTGTGAGCCTCGTTTAGGATCAAACTCCTCAACTCGTCATTCGGTGGTACGTAAATTCAGTTTTTAAATCTCCATAGTCCATCATTTCCCAATGTAAATCCTTCAAATCTTGGTACCATGATTGTGTTTTGTCTGATAAAATCCTTGACCTCCTTGTACCAGTCATCGTCGCGCTATAACGTTAGAATCTTTTCATGTAGATTCATCTGAAGAGGAAAAACCAAAAATATGTGTGGTCTCTGACTCAATGCATCTGCCACTTGTTTCAGTGTTCCTTTTATGAAATTAATCTCTAAATCGTACTCACTAAGCAATTTCAACCAACGTCATTGTCACACGTTCAGGTCGCTTTGCGTAAAGATGTGTTGTAGTCCATACTGGTTCATTTTTAGTTCAAATTTTTTTCCCATAAGGTAGTGTCTCGAAACTCTTAAGGCATAAATAATGGCTAACAACTCCAAATCGTGCATCACGTAGTTCTCCTCATGCCTTCTCAATTTCCTCGAGATGTAGGAGATCACTCGACTGTCTTGAATCAAGACTTTTCCTAATCCTTCCTTGGATGTGTCAGTGCATACCAAGAAGTCTGCATCCATGTCAGGGACCTTTAGTATTGATGATGTTGTCACAACTCCTTGAGCCTCCAAAATGCCTCCATGCATTTCCCGGTCCAAACAAACCTCTTGTTCTTATTCTACAATTTCATGATCAGATTTTCTATCTTTGAAAATCCCTTGATGAACTATCGATAGTATCCTACTAAACCCATGAAGATACACACTTCCAGGACATTCATCAGCATGAGAGATTCCATAATAGCCTCGACATTTGTTGGATCCATGGCGATACCTTCTCCATAGATGACATGCCCTAAGTAGTGAATCTTCTATTGATAAAATGAGCATTTAGACAATTTCCCATACAATCGGTTCTCTCGCAGACACTATATTACCAAGCACAAGTACTCATCATGCTCCTCCATCGTCTAAGAGTAAATCAAAATATCATCAATGAATACTTGGATGAACTTGTCCAAGTACTCACGGAACACCCCATTCATCAAACTCATAAATACCCATGGGGCGTTCATCAGTCCAAATGGTAAAAAAGTAAACTCATAATGTCCAAACCTCATCTTAAAGGTAGTCTTAGGGATGTCATCCTCCTTAATCCGTAACTAGTTATACCCTGATCTCAAGTCGATCTTTGAAAACATTGTCACACCCTTCATATGATCAAACAAATCATCAATCCTTGGCAACATATATTGATTCTTGATCGTGGCCTTTTTCAATTAACGGTAGTTAATGCAGAGTCTCCATGACCCATCCTTATTTCATATGATGATAACAGGTGCACCCTACGGTGAGACACTTGGACATATAAGTCCCAGGTCCAAAAACTCCTTTAGTTTCATTCTTAATTCTTGTAACTCTAGGGATGACATACGATAAAGCATTCTCTCTATTGGTTCAGTCCTCGGTTTTAGGTCTATGGTAAACTTCGATTCCCTCTCCGACGACATCCCAGGTAACTCCTTCGGGAAGACATCTGCAAACTGTCTCACCACCAGAAGGTGATCTAGACCTTCCGCTACTCCCTTTTCATTTAACGCAAGGATCACATAAATCTTACACCCCTTGCGCATGCTCTTCCATAACTGTAAGGAAGAGATGAACCTCATGGAAACTCCCTGGTTTGAACCTACAGTCACACGTCTCTATCCCTCATCATCGACCAAGCTTAACCATTTTGTCTCACAGTTGAGTATCGTCTCATGCGATTCCAACCAGTCCATGTTGATCACGACGTCATAAGATCCTAAGATCGTGACATACAAGTTGGCCCTGGTGACAAACTCTCCCAAGTTAAGGGTACAACACATAACCTTTCCTCCAACCTTCTGTTTGGCTCCTGATGCCATTTCTATAAAGATAAACTCATCATGTTTGACTGCCTTTACCTTAATCCTTTTTAGTGCTGAACCAAAAATGAAACTCTCGGTAGCACTAGGATCTATCAAAATACTAAGGGTTTGGTCAATGATGGTACCTGACGTGTTAAGCACAGTCGACTGGTGCTCTGCCTAGTGGTTATTCACCACTACATGAATCCAATGGGCCTTGCCCAAATATCCCATGGTAGTGGGTCTAGCTAATCCAGATGCTCTAGTCCTCTCCAATGGGCAGTCGTGCTGGTAGTGTGGCTCCCCACGTGTCCAATACCCCTTCTTCGGTCCAGTACTCCTAGTACCCAAATTAGAAGTTGACAACCCACTGGCATGGAATCCAGGTATGTTATGTTGAACAGGCCTAAACTATTGCTACTGCGGTTGACGTTGTTGTTGATGTTGTATTCGTCGGTAAGGAGTTCGTTGTTGAGGCGTTGGCCGTCAAGGTGTAGTGAAAGTGGATCCTCTCTGAAAGCCACGATATCTTGACATCTATCTAGTGGGTGTTTGATGCTACTGCGCACCAGATGACACCTTCCCTACTAATCTCGCTGGACTCCTACTCTAACCCACGTTGATAAGATCCTCCTCTGCTATGCGGGCCTTCTGAACAACATCATGCAAGTTTCATGGCATTAGAATCCTAACCTTTTCATGAATGCTGACATTAAGTCCAAACAAGAACCTTTTGACATTAAGTTTCTTGGTATTAAGGTGTGGAGAATACCGAATAAACTCCATAAAATGGGCCTCGTACTTGGGCACCATACGACTGCCCTGTCGCAAGGCGTTGAACTCCTTTAGATGACGCTCAATGAATTCCTATGATAGGTACCTCTCTTGGAATCATTCCTCAAATGATTCCCATGACACATCTTCGACAACCATGTTCAATTGTGGCAGGAGCATCTTCCACCATAGAAGAGCACTCCCCTTCAGTTGAAAGACCGCCATGCAGACCTTCATGTTGGAGGTATAGTTGTGAAGTGAAAAGAACACCGCCATATTCTCCAACCATGCCTCGACAGCTGCACCGTCTGGGGCACCAAATAACTCAGGAAATTTGACATTTTTGAGTTCGCGGTGAATGCTACCAGTACCGAGCGGAGCGGGCGGTGGACCCTCAAGGGGTGTCGGTGCCCTGGCCCCATCTCTGTCCAAATAGTTGATTAGTGCCTCAAACATTCTCTGAAAATACCTCAACAACCCAACCACATCACCCACCGCTATCTGCTCCTGTCTGACAACATGTTCGTCTCCCTGGGGTTTAGACCCCTCGGGCGTGGATGCTACTGGGGGCGTCGCGCCACCTCCCCGAGCACCTTGTCGTCGGCCTCCGTAGTGTCCTCTAACCATGATTACCTACACGAATACAAGTCAACTTAATTAGCAACATTATAATCGAATATCATATCAAAGAAATTTGTAGTGTTCCCAAGTCGTGGGTTGAACCCGCTCTGATATCATATGTAATAACCCCAATCGTTACGACTACAAGCGAAGCGAAAAGTGAAAAAAAAAATTGTTTTTAGGCAGGAAGGAAACAATGACATAGTTAAACCATGCCACCTGACAAAGAACACCACGCACGTAGGTCAAGAAACATACAACAACGACTCTACATATTAACACATCGAGCAACTGGGCGAAACATGCGCAAATGAAAAGGAAGGAAATGACTACCTTCTCGACACACAACACGACATTGCCTACAAGCTAAGGACAACATCCACAATTCTAACACAATGGCCTCGACAGTCAGTAACTAGAACCTCTATGGCACGTAAACCAAACACATGAAGGTGTTACAACCCAAGGACCATCAACAACTACAATGAACAACTACCCACAATGGGAAGCACAGACTCTGGCCAAGTTATCAATCGCCTCTATCCACTAGGGCACACAATGATCCCCTCATCAGGAATCATGTCATCGCCAGGTGATAGGTGTGAAAATAACCATGGCGCAACAACATGACTAGACCCCTAATGCAAGCTAGATTCAACACGTTATGAGATCAACTTAGCCATCCCAATACATGACGATTAACCCTAGAACCCAACCGACAAGTCAACAAGATGACTATGACCTTCATACAACACAATAATTTTCTCAAGTGCCACAAATCAATCTGTACATAATAAATAAAATTATTAAGGTACATATCTTTTAAAATAAAATTATCAATAAATGATAGTGGCAATATCGTTGATACAAGTTAATACAAGATAAAGGTTAATACAACTATTTTACAAATATTTCAAAATATACAGATAACAGTTAACATACCGATATACCAATAAAAGATATCATTGATAAAGGTTAATACAGATATTGAAAAGAGATATATAATGGTTAACCACCAAATTTAGCAATAAATATAATGGTTAATATAAAACCAATAAAATTAGCAAAAGTATAATCATTAATATATAAAGGATATCGTTGTTAATTGTTAATATAAATATTTTCAAGATATTTTATCTGTATATCTTATTGGTATTAAAATACTTTAATTGTTGTGGAAATAAAGGATAACGGTTTTAATATACCTATACATTATCCTTAAAAGGATTAGCGATAAAATAATTTAGCAAGGGATTACAATGTGCATCGCTGTCAACCATAAGAAAATTTATCGCTGTGAAATTTCAAAAAGGAAGAAAATAAACGTTGTCATATACACACACGGTCATTTAAACCATTAATAAACATGCAGTCAGATAATAATAATGCAATTAAAGCATTGTCTACAAAAGATAAATATAATCTCATCGTGAATAAAATTGCTCACAAAGGTTGTTCATTAAAAATGTTACCCAAGATGTTCATAGTAAACCGTTGTTTCAAATTTTAGTAAATCTCTGGCACATAATAAATAACCATGCTATTATGAATATCTCTGCATATATCCCTATGTACATACATTTATATTACTAAAATTTCTATCACTCAACTGTTATCACTAAAATAACTGCATAAAATCACTAACCCATATGCATTAAAATCTATATAAAATTCTATATTAAAATTTTGGGTATTAAAATGCTATGTATGAATATGCTATCCCTGTACGTGTACATGCCGAGTGAATAAAGGATAATGTTGTCATATAATGAAAATGTGAATCGCCCAGCCAAATAATGTGGTTGTGGATGTCTTGTAATTCATTAAATCTCCATGTAATTACAACCATTATATGGATGTAAGGTAATGGTCGTGTATTATAATAAATCGTAATTACAGCCATGCAGATGTGGCCGTAATGTAAATGTATTGTAAGGAAAATGTAAAGTGGATGTGGCTATCATTTAAAATTTATTTTTATGAAATTACTGGCAATGAATCGTTGTCTATCTCAACATAGTCACACAACAATAAAACTCCACCATTACACAATAGAACACCCCCAATGCATAAAAAACTCGCTTCCCTTCACATAGTAATTATGCTACCCATTTTCACCCCATTACACAATAATCATACCCACCATTATGCCACCATTACCCAGTAAATACACAGGCATTCAAGGAGAAAAAAAAAATAAAACGTAGCCAATATGATGAATTACTCGTTTCTTAAACATATGTTGAAGACATGGACTATACATAGGCTGAAAACCTAGTCTAGAATATGTTGAACGTAGTTTGAATACATGTTATATTTCTATCGTTATGGGTCTTATTATTATAAGTTAGTTAGGTACAATGTAAGATATTAAAGGGGTTGTTGATAATGTTGTCAATGGAAAAACTGATAACGCAGATAAAAATAAGAATTGATAACGCTATCACAATGAAACAAATTTGCAATCTAGAATGGGAAGTTTGTAGTCTAAAGCATGGAAAGGTCGCAGTCCAATAAGAGGGTAAATCGATGACTATAAAATTGGTAAATCATGGTCAATTAAATGGTAAAATGTTGTTTGTAAAAAGGTAAAATGCAGAGTTAAAGAAAAAAAAAAAACACAAACAAGTTATATCATTATCATTCTCATTCAAGGAAACACGCAATCTAGTTATTTGAACGATGTCACAAATGTTAAGGTGGGGGGGGGTGAATTATAAGGAGAAGGGATCTTTGTCCAGATATAATAGATTGCAATCAAAAGTTAAAATTGTAGTAATAAAAGTAATAACTTTTAACCATTACACAGTAACAAACACCACCATTGCACATTAAAAGAAACTACAAATCATTGTTAAATGTAGAGAAATAAAACTAAATAACATTATCATTCAAATGGACAACAATGCAGTCCATCTATGATTTAAAACATAGAGAGAATTAAGTTGTTCGTAGAGAGAAAAGATAAACAATACACAGAGGTATTCAATAGCAAGAGGGCGCAAGAAAATCATTCGGCCAAGAATAATAAACAAGGGTAGACAGATGGAAAAAACTATCCTTCGCTCATCATCCACGCACATAAAAGTAGGGCATTAGAATCTATATATATATATTAACAATGAAGTGATGACCGTCGATTTGGCTCTTGGTCGACTACTCAGGCATGGACTGATTCTGTAGGGATGAGGACAAAACATAAAGCACAATATCTTCATAATAATCAATAAAACAAAACAAAATAGTCATAGCAATCAGGGATCGGGTTCTAGGGAAATCAATTCAAGAAGCGAGCATAAAGCTATGATGACTTTAAGTTCTCGACTAAAAACGCTGAGTAAAACACTTTTCTTTACACAATTAAAAGTACAGAATTGAAAGCGCAAGAACAATATTTATCTACCATTCAAATAAACACAGGCATACCATATCCCAAGGTGGCATCTCCGAGTCATTGTCTCGCGTGCTCCGTCTAGCTCCCATTGGCCGATCGATGTGACCTCATAGGTACATCCCAGCCAACTCTAGGGGTACTCTTCTTCCCCCTGATCCCCCCAAGCCACAAAGAGGCCACACGCACTAAACCCAAGAATATCTAGAATCCAGCTCACCTCGCAATGTCGAGCTACCATTTGTTACCCGAGCTAAGTCAGTCAAGTCAAAAATTCTACAACGTAACGTTATGCACAAGAAGAGATCCATACTCCTCCTACTCCATCCTTTTTATATAGGTTTTAAGTGATTTATTTCCCAAATTCCCATTTAATTTATTTTTCATTAATTTATTTCAGAAAAACCTCCCCCGTACACATGTCGCCCATCCCCCTAGTTGCACCAAAAATTAATTTGATTAATTATTTAATTACTCCTATTTCCATCGCCCACCTAAAATAATTCCTAAAATCGCTCCTTGGTGTCCCCTTATTCCCTTACACATTTTAAATGACTTACACCCTTACTAAATTCCTAGTTCAGTTCAATTTAGAAAGTTCTTAAAGGGAAGATTCCTTACTAAGTTAGTCATTCTTCTTTTTCCTTATATTTCCCTTTTTCTTTATGTTTCCCCTTTTTCCTTTAGTTTCCTATTTCTTTTAAGTTTCTCTCTATTCCATTCTTAACTAAAACTCAATTTAGCAAGTGTAGAAAAATTAGCTCTTTCCCCTTTTTCTTTTTAATTAATAAATTTTAATTAGCATATGTAGAAAAAAAAACAGTCATTTCCTTCTTCTTATTCTTTTTTAAATTTAATCCCCCAAAGTAATTTGATTTTAATAAACTAATCGAATTTCTTACCCCCTTCTTGTCATATGTTTACTGATGATTATTATTATCTTTTTACCACAAGTATCACTTAGACCTAGATTTTAATTTCCTAGGTTGGGCAAAAATTTTATTAGGGAAATTGTTTTTAAATCTTTCTTATCACATCATTCATTCTAAGGCCATATAGGTTTATTCACTTATTATTTAACCACATGATGTGACCTTCAGGATGCACTAGGTGCTCCAAGGGTGCCACTCGCCTCATTCTGTTTCCCTTCCACGATGTGCCCTTCAAGACGCACTACATGCTCCAAGGGTGCCACTCGCCTCTTTCCATTTTTCTTGCGTGACGTGCCCTTCATGACACACTATGTGCTCCAAGGGTGCCACTTGCCTCTTTATTGAATTGGTAGACATCAAAAACCCCTAGATTCAATACTCCTCCAGGTGATCTTGTGGGAGACTAAGGGCCTCTAAGGAATAATGCCTCTGCCTTATTATGCGCCCCTTAGAATCATTGTGAGAGACTATCGTAGTTTTCCCTCACAACATCGTGGGTCTTCTCGAACTAGTTAATCGTTAACCTATAGTTCGAGCCATGGCGGGAGTGCTAGTAGGTTGTGGCAGGGCTGTTGTCCACACCTCTCCCTCAATGTCTCTAGTTGTCATTCGTGACCCCTCTACTCCACATGTGAGTCTGGTCGGAAAGCTATCGTCAGCCTGCATCATCAATGAATCATGTCAGAAATAAAATCAATCATCATAACATCTAATCATATGTGCATATGTCATATCAAGAACAATCAAGCCCCAATAGTCCAATCCTTGACTCGATCCGGAGTCCAAGGGGTTTCATCAATGCCTCTGCATCCTCGAGGTCCAAAGTCCTGCACACTCAGGAGAACCGAGTCAATAGCACCTATCTATGTAAATAAAAAAAAAAAAATGTCATCATACCCATCATGCCTCATAATCATAATCAAACGCCCAATAGTATAATAATCTGGATCACTTGCAAGCAATTGTCCTCAAAGAATAAGTTCGCTTAGTGCGTGCAAGAGAGGGATGTTACAAAATCACCTTAATCGAATGAACATGGTATTAAAAAACAAATATGATTGAATTCAGGGCATGAATAGAAAATCCATAGCATGTTATCTCATCCCTTAAGTGGTCCAAAGGACATATGGGCCAAATATTTAATAATTTTGAATTGACCAATTTAGATCTAGTTTTATGAGAAAAATTGTAAATAAATCTTGGTACATTACAATTCACAAAAAATATAGTTCCTTATTTGAATGGACCACGAAAGTAAACTAAACAAGATGATTCCAAAATCCTACATATCCATAAATACGTGTACTTTCGATGCAAAATAAAAAATTGTGGAATGTACATGTCACTTGTTTAAAGAAATCATAATGGTATGCCATCTTCAATTGTTCATTCATGATCAACTTTTGACATTTTCCATTTTATAACTTTTGTGTTTTTCCTTTATTGAACCTCTATTAACTTTATGCATGCTGCACATACCAAATGACTATATTGACAACTTATGACATCTGACTGATAGTCTTGAAAGTGAACATGTCTATCATTTTGATGGGTTTCTTGAAAAAAATACCCTTTAAATATGATGGATCCTCTTTCATATATAACATTTTTATCATCAAAATCTTATAATAACCTCATCTTTCCTTCTATGCATCGCATCAAATAATATTTCACATTTTTAGTGTTGTCAATAGGTGCAACCATGACAAAGACATTTCGTGCAAATAATTCGATATATTCCAACAAGTAGTTCTTTTTAGATTAGCACACATGCACGTGCCATTAATCATCTACTATATATGAATTTTATATATCCAATACAAGTACATCTACAAGTTGTTTAAATGTTTAACAAATATGTTTTAACAATTGAAACATAATTTACCTTCTCTAACAATATTGGAAATTCTATCATCATCAATTGACACTATAGTTTCATTTGATTCCATCTCCTTTGAGCTTGCAAGTGGAATTTTCCCTTTTGTATTAAGTTTGGTATGTCTCCAAGATTTAACATATTCCGCATTTTCTTTTTTGCAAATCTCTGTGGATTATGTGTCCTCTATGCAAACTGAACAAAAATAAGATTCATTTATTCTATAAAATGCAAACAGATTTTGAAAGCATTTTGTTTTAATTGAATGCACTTTGCACATCCCATGTATTGTACTAGCCTCATATGGGATTGATCTATTTACATATTGGTTTCTGACATACCAAAAAAAATTATATTCATAATATGAAATGTCGATATACATGTTAAAGAAAATAACTTGTTATCTTGAAATCTATCAAGAAAATGATTGAATTGATCATATAAATTTGAACGTGTTAATAAAAATATATTGTGTACATGTGTAACATATCTATACACACACCTACACACATCCCTTGACGGTTATTTTCATTTCTTAGTGCCAATTTTCACCATTCAACAACTTGATCAATGTATTCAAATCGATTGGCATGAGGGTTTTTCTAATACCTTCAAAGTGCTCATTTTACACATGCCATTGCACAGTCGTGCTCTCCTTTTTCCATGACCAGTCTCAAAGAAATTCCAACAACATGTAATGTTTGATTTATTGTGAACATGACACAACCAATAGAATGATCTTGAAGATTTGAACTGACCTACACATCCATTTGACCATATCTAATGTCAATCGAATCTGATCCCACATTCTTTCGATGAATCATAAAATTTATCAAAACAATTTTGTACATAATGTGTATCGTGTGCCCGATCATCACTTATATAAAAGTGATATTCTTTAATAACATGTTGATTTTCATTGGTTATTTCTATGTTATCAACACTCTGTTGATCATGTCTATAAAGAACGTGGACAAATATAGTGACTTGATGAGAATGATAATATTCACTGTGTATTTCTTTTTGTGCAATGAATGTGTAATTCTCTGCAAAATCAAATACATACAAAATTTCCCCTAGTGGAAACACTGCACAGGATTGTTTGAATTGTAGGTCTTTCCATCGAGCTCTATGTGAATTCTTGTTGCATTTATAAATTTCTTCCTCAAATTTCTTCAAAAAATTTATCACACATATTTTATCTACTTTCAAATAAATCCTTTTGGAAATAACATTTGAAGAATGTGGATCTGTATTGTTGATATATTCATATCTCTTCCAATTAATTGTTATATTAGACAAGGATGTATCATTCATATCAATAGGATACTTTGAGTGAAACAAAGTTAGATTTACACAACGATCGCATTTATTTCCACCAACACATTTGTTTGGTAAAATAATTCATCACCTTCTCTTTCACATAGAATTTGAGATAAAAAAGCATGGAATGTGGAAGGAGGAGGTGACCTTGCCTAGAAAGTTTTTCCAAAATCAAGAAAAGTGTTGTAATATAACTCAAATTCCACATGATAACGACAACAACAAGTTTCACGAACAGTGATGGGTCTAACAAACCATGGTTTTTATTGCACAAATGTATTGATGGAAATTTTAACTTCTTTGTTCTCTTCTTTGAACTTATTGAACAATTATATTTGTGTGATTAGAAATATATGTTTTGGATGTTCTTCATATTGTTTTTGTTCTATTATTCGTCGCAACAAATCCCTTTTATGTGGTTAAACACGAGATTATGTCAACCAAAAATTACGGGTTGATTATTTAACATTTTCTACAAGTCTATCTTTGTAGGGTTGTCTAGAAATAATTGTCCAACAAGTAAGTTCATCATTTGCATATATTTTCAATCGAAATTTTCTATTTTTTACAATGTTTTTCTTGAGGTTCCCATCGCTTTTTCCATGTGTTGTGCCAAACAATATTTTATATTGTTAGATGAAACAATTGTTGTTTGTATCACTCTACATGAAGAACTGACATATTTTTTTCGATATTTTCCAAAATATTTTAATGCACTAGCTATATTTTCAAAGACATTTTGTTTCACCTTTGTATCTTTTGTCAGCTTTTGAATACCCGATAATGATGTAGCTTATTTTAGCTTTCTTGACTTTATTATACAGAGAAAAAGTTGAGCTTGTACTTGTTGACAAAGTGTCCTTAGACACGTAATTTTATTAATAAGGAAAATTTGATTACAATATGAAGTGAGGAATCATAATCAACTTGTTAACCTTACTTGAAGAAGGAGCTAGTTTATATAGCTCAACTCTAAACTAAAAACTAGGAGAACAACCAATCACATAATCACATGAGTATGATAGGTGTCCTTTACATAGAANTTTAACATTTTCTACAAGTCTATCTTTGTAGGGTTGTCTAGAAATAATTGTCCAACAAGTAAGTTCATCATTTGCATATATTTTCAATCGAAATTTTCTATTTTTTACAATGTTTTTCTTGAGGTTCCCATCGCTTTTTCCATGTGTTGTGCCAAACAATATTTTATATTGTTAGATGAAACAATTGTTGTTTGTATCACTCTACATGAAGAACTGACATATTTTTTTCGATATTTTCCAAAATATTTTAATGCACTAGCTATATTTTCAAAGACATTTTGTTTCACCTTTGTATCTTTTGTCAGCTTTTGAATACCCGATAATGATGTAGCTTATTTTAGCTTTCTTGACTTTATTATACAGAGAAAAAGTTGAGCTTGTACTTGTTGACAAAGTGTCCTTAGACACGTAATTTTATTAATAAGGAAAATTTGATTACAATATGAAGTGAGGAATCATAATCAACTTGTTAACCTTACTTGAAGAAGGAGCTAGTTTATATAGCTCAACTCTAAACTAAAAACTAGGAGAACAACCAATCACATAATCACATGAGTATGATAGGTGTCCTTTACATAGAAGCTAGGTGTCCTTATCCTAACAAACTAGAATAAACTAATCTCTAAAGACATTTATACTAGAAAATACTTAGACCATATCACTTTAGGATTATGAGGCTAACAGTCCCCCCTTTAATCTGAAAGTTCATTTTTACAAATACCAAATTCATCTCTGAACTTAGTGAACTTTATTCTACCAAGAGGTTTGGTAAAAATATATGAAGTTTGATCTTCAGACAGATAAAACTGAGTCTTGATGATGTCTTTGATGATGAGTGATCTAATGAAGTGGTACTTGGTGTCGACATGTTTAGTCTTTGAATGAAATATTGGATTCTTGGCCATCTTTATTGGTTGGTGATTTCTAAGTTTCACCAAGATCCTATAAAATTCTACATAGCCATACAATCTCACATGTTTCTTCCCAAGATGATATGTACTCTACCTTTGTTGAAAAATTAGCAATTGTTGTATGCTTTTTACAATTCCAAGATACTTATGTTGAACCCATATTCATTAAAAACCCTAAAATGGATGTTCTATCATCAATGCCACCGGAAAAATCAGCATCTAAATATCCAACAAGTGTAAAATTTTTGTTCCTTTTGTAGAGAAGACAAAATTCTTTTGTACCTTGAATGTATCTGAGTACCCTTTTTGTTGAATTCCGGTGACTTTCCCTTGGTTCTCGCATAAACCTTGAAAGTATATTGATTGAATATGAAAAACATGGTAGAATATTTGTCAAATAAATGAGACTTCCAAACAATTTCTTGTACTTTGCACTGTTTACCAACTCCCCCCCTTCAAATTTTGAAAGTTTCAATTTTTTCTCCATGGGGGTAAGATAAGGTTTACAATATTCCATGCCAAATTTCTTTAACAATTCAGTGGCATACTTAGTTTGACTAAGGAATATTTGGTTAGGATGTTGAGATACTTCAACTCCAAGATAATAATGAAGTGTGATGCAGGATCATCGTAAGCAAGCCAACAAAGTAAGCACAAAGGCGGAAGACAGTTGGATATGCACCAACGAACCTTTTGAAAATATTTTGGATCTGAATGAAAAAAAAAAGCATTTATGTAATAGATAGGGAGATGTATTTGCATTTATGTTTTTGGAGATTGTAAATAGGTCATGAGCATTGCTCTCATCTGTCGGATAAGGAGGCATTTATTTGTATTGAATGAAAAGTAGGTAGTTTTTAATTCTGATTAGATAGCTAGAGTTGCAGGAGGGAAAATGCGTAAAAAGGCACCCTCGCTTGTATTTTAGGGTAGATTCTAAGTTGTAAGAGCAGGAGATCAGAGAATAAAATCCTTAGATGGTAAATTGTATAAGTATATAGCTTCTAGAAATTATGTATAGACGCCTTTGGATTAATATAAGGAAGCTTTGATCCAAGTTCTATGTGTCGTGGTGAATACTATTTGTATCTTTTGAATGGTATGTTATAGTTGATTTACATTTCTCTGTCATGCATTTGTTTCAATGTTGTGTGTATGTTCATGATTCTATGATGAATGTATGAATTCTGTGAGAGTAGAAGTATGATTTTCAATTGTTTCTCTTCCTGAGAACTCCTACAAAGAGTGCAGTGGAGGGTCTACATAGAGTGCATCGACAGGGTTTTGATTTTTATCTCAGAAAGTTCAGGAGGGAGAACATTGTTCTTATACCCGTAGGAATGTGAGTGAGACACAGAGTTGACAAGGAGTGTCTAGGCTGAGGGAGGAATCGAAATTCTTCAATCCCACAGAGTGGTTGTAGAAACTCTGTTGCGAGAAGTGCATAGAGTTAACATCGTGGATAACTGGAGGTTACCACGAAACCATGTTAAGTGTGCGTGTAGAGATTCTTTGAATCTGGAAGCCAATGAAGAAATATAAGATCAAAAGGATTAGAACCTTTGAATAGCTCGAAGGGAGGTGAGGATCAAAGTCGCACAAAGCTCTAAGTGAAGACGGGTTGACATCTGGGAGAATTTCTAGAGGATCATTTGGAACTCGAATGAACAACGGAGAGCTTCGAAGGAGAAGTCTTGATTCACTGAGAGCCATTTGATCAAGAAAGTTGTGAGGGATATAGTGGCAGGGATCACTTAACATATGAAAGCTCAAGAGTGGTAGAGGTCATTGATTGAAATCAGGTATGAACCGTTGGTTCGTTTTGGGATTTCAGGGACCTCAAGTCAAGAGGACAGAGTTCAGCCTTGGTTTCCAAATCCCCAAAATGAAAAAATACGAAAATCCATCAGGACCATTAGATCTCGTGCATCGAGGACCGTTGATTTTTGGTCAAGCAAAGTCCCCAAAGTCCCAAAGTCCCCAAAGTCAAATCATTGATTCGCAAAAAGAGATATGGACTACCAAATCTAGGCATGTTGAGAGTCTTTGATCTAGGTCAGATAGACTTCGGGGAATCAGAGTCGGGAATTTGCAAAGGGAAGTAGGAGCATTGTTCACCGATTTTCCCAAATTGTGAAAACTGAAACATTCGAGAGATGAGAACCAATTCCTAAAGGAAGGTCATATCTGAGGCATAAGTGAGAGGGTTGGTGCTTGTTAGTCACTTGTCAGGTTTCGGGTTTCGAGGGGTGGATTGTTGGGGTGTTTTGTATCAACATCCCTGAAATCGCGAAGTGTGAAGCACTATTGCTTTGGCCCGTGGTTACGTCAGTGGTCGTGTGGACAAAGAGCTAGCGCTTGGTGCTAGTTTCGTATAGGGGCTAGTGTGAGTAAGGACCTATGGACTAGTAGGAGGATTCCAGAATAGAATCAAAGAGTCATTTCGACCCAGGGAGATTTGAATATCCGAAGACTGGGAGGTCAACGGGCCCTCTTGGAGTGGGGTCTGCGTCAAGTGGTATCAGAGCGTACAATAATTTTTTTCTATAGGTGAAAAGGAGATAGAAGGCAAGTCGTAATTTGAATTCTGTGCGTAGAAAATTTAAACCATGCTGCCAAGAAGGAGAGAAAGAGCTAGGTTGGATCTAGCCGTGGAAAGGGAGATGAGAGAACTATGAGCTCGACTAGATTCTATGGAAACAACACGAAGATGGACAGCTGGCACTGGAGATGTCAGTGAGGCTGAAAATGAAAATGAAGCTTGAGATGGAGAAGAAGAATCTCTAGCCGAAGATGTTGCAGAAGAACTCTTATTCAGAGTTGTTGCAAGGATAGGTTCCAGAGAAAAAATGGACATTCTGATGTATGAAGGAAACTTAGACATTGAGGAGATGCTAGATTGGTTTAGAGCTTTGGAAAAATACTTCGACTATGAGGATGTCGAAGAGAATAAGAAAGTTAAGCACACAATCACTAGACTAAAGGGTCATGCAACACTGTGGTGGGATGAACTACAGGCTGACAGGCATTGCAAAGGCAAGCAGAGAATCAAAAGCTGGGATAGGATGGTTGCAAAACTAAAAGACAAGCTTATACCCCGAGATTACCAAATCAATCTGTTTCAAAGAATGCATAATTTGAGACAGAAAGGGATGACAGTGAAAAAATACACTGAAGGGTTCTACAGGATAAACATCAGAGTAGGTCATCGTGAGAGTGATGATGAAAAGGTCGCCAGATACATGAATGGTCTGAGATATGACATTCAGGATGAGATGAGCATGGTAACAATAAGGAACATAGAAGAGGCTTATCAGGTTGATTTGAAGGCAGAAGAAAAATTGACCTGTTAGCAAGGTCAAAGAGGCCAAGGCAGAAGTCAGAGCAGAGGAAAAGCGGTTTCCCAGAACATAGTATAGAATCCCCAAGGCAAAGAGAAGAAACCTCATACTCAACCAGAAAGAGGAGGAATCTCACAGGGGGGACAGTATGCCGGTATAAACACTTTTTCGTGAGAAAGAGGAAGAGGAAGGGGCAGAGGAGGTGAAATAAAAAGTTCTATCTATGGAAAAATCAGACACAAATATTTTGAGTGTCCTGATAGGAAAAGAGATGGAGGTGAAGCTCACGTTTCTATAGCATAAGGGAGAAATGTTGAGGCAGAAGATGTAGAAGGTGGAAGGTCATTATGATGAGGAAAATTCTCTTGAAGCCAGAGAAGGAGGTGGAAAATCCAGTCCAGAGGAATGGTTTGTTCAAAACTGCTTGCAAGACCAAGGATAGAGTATGCAAGGTAATAGTGGATAGTGGAAGAACAGATAATCTAGTATCCACAGAAATGGTGGAGAAGCTAGAATTGGAGACGATTGCACATCCAATCCCATACAAAGTCTCGTGGTTACAAAAGGAACATCAGGTAACTGTCACTAAACAATGTTTAGTTGAATTTAAGATAGGAGGTTACAATGATGAAATTTTGTGTGATGTTATTCCCATGGATGTCTATCATATTTTGTTGGGAAGACCATGGCAGTATGACAAAAATGTTATTCATGATGGGAGAAGGAACACTTACACTCTGGAGAAAAATGGTAGAACACATATGTTGTTGCCAATTAAAGATGAGAAGGTGAAAACAAAGGCGAGCAATACTATACTTCTCATGAGTGGGAAGGAACTTCTTGATGAAGTTAAGAAGGATGGATAAATGCAATTTGTTGTGATAATAAAACCTAGAGTTATCTTGACCAGTACCAAGATAGACGATCTACCTGAAGAAATACAAGAACTGTTGGAGGAGTTTGTTGATATAGTGGTGGACGAATTACCTTGTTTGTTGCCACCCATTAGGAGCATAAGTCATCACATTGACCTTATACCTAGGGCGAGTTTACCAAACAAAGAAGTGTACAGATTGACGCCGCAGGAGAATGTGTACAGACTCGAGGGCCATAAAAAAAATCACCATCAGGTAAAGATTTCCTTTACCCAGGATGGATGACTTGATGGATTTCTTGAGTGGAGCAAAGTTTTTTTCAAAAGTTGATTTGAAAAGTGGGTACCATTATATTAGAATGAGGGAAGGTGATGAGTGGAAGACAACATTCAAGACAAATGAAGGGCTATATGAATGGATTTCCATGCCATTTTTCTTAACGAATGCACCCAGTACTTTTATGAGGCTGATGAATGAAGTCTTAAAAGATTTCATTGGTAAGTTTGTAATTGTGTATATTGATGATATATTGATCTTCGGTAAGACTGAGGAAGAACACCTGAAGCATTTAATTGCAATGATGAGGAGGTTACAGCAAGAGAAGTTGTTGATCAATCTGAAGAATTCATCTGTCATGAAGATGGAACTCATTTATTTGGGGTTTGTAATCTCCGTGAATGATTTAAAAATGGATCCTGAAAAGGTAAGAGAAATTAGAGATTGGCCATCGCCAAAGAGTATCTTTGAAGTTCGAAGCTTCCATGGATTGGCTAGTTTTTACATGAATTTCATTAGAAATTTTAGTGGGATATGTGCACCAATGATGGACATAGTCAAGAAAAGACACAAATATTTACATTGGATAGAAGAAGCGGAGAAAAGTTTCAAGGTTCTGAAAATTAAGATAACTGAGCAGCCAGTTCTGGTTCTGCCAGATTTCAGCAAGACATTTCAAGTTAAGTGTGACGCAAACGAGTTCGCGATTGGAGTGGTATTGAGCTAGGACAATAGGCCAATTGCATACTTCAGTGAGAAGCTGAACGAGAGCAAAGTGAAATATTCCAAATATGACAAGGAATTTTATGCAGTCATACAAGTGTTGAGGAAATGGAGGCATTACTTAGTTCCAAAGTACTTTCTCTTGTATAGAGATAACCATGCTTTTCAATTCATAAATCGACAGGAGAAACCGAAACAAAAGCACGCAAAATGGGTTGAATATATGCAGAATTTTACTTTTGTAATAAAGCATATTTCTCGAACTGCTAACAAAGTTGTTGATGCTTTGAGCAGGAAATGTCTGATTCTGCAGGAATTCAGGGTGAAGACCTTAGGTTTTAACAACCTCAAGGAGATGTACAGAGATGATGCAGATTTTAAGGAGGCCTATGAAGCATGTGAGAATATGATTCTCGGGGATAGAATCCAATGGGTTAAATATTTTATCCAAAATGGACTGTTATTCAGGGGAAATCAATTGTGTATACCGAAATGCTCTATGAGAGAGAGCCTCTTGAAGGAAAAACATAGTGGAGGATTGGATGAACATTTCGGCCATGATAAGACTTTTGCAAAATTGAATGGCTCATACTATTGGCCAGGGATGAGAATAGATGTCAAGGAATTCGTGAACAGGTGCAGAATTTGCCAGCATGCGAAGGGGAAAAGATAGAATACAGGGTTGTATAAACCACTGCCAGTACCAGAGAGGCCATGGGATGCAGTAAGCATGGAATTTGTGTTAGGAATGTTGAGGACACAAAGGGGTTGTGATTCCATATTTGTGGTAGTTGATAGATTTTGTAAAATGGCACATTTTGTACCATGTCAGAAAACCAATGACGCAACACATGTTGCCAATATGTTTTTCAAATAAGTTGTTAGACATCACGGTTTACCCAAGAGTATTATTTCAGATCAAGATACCAAATTTGTAGGTCATTTCTGGAGGACCCTATGGAAGAAGCTGGGGACCAATTTATCTTTCATCTCAGCATATCATCCTCAGACGGATGGGTAGACTGAGGCCATGAATCGAAGTTTAGGAGATCTATTGAGGAGTTTGGTGGCTGAACACCACAACCAGTGGGACCAGATTCTACCACAAGTGGAATTTGCATATAACGATTCACTCAACAGGAGCACAGGACAAAGCCCATTTCAAATAGTGTATGGGATGTAGCCAAGAGGAGTATCTGAGTTGAGATACTTAGAGCAGAGAAAATTCAAAAGTTCTAGTGCAGATGATTTTGCAGCAGAAATGCAGAATATCCACAGCAAGATCAGGGAGCAGTTGTATAATACTAGTTAAGAATATAAGCGTAGAGAAGATCAACATAGGAGAGAACTTCAATTTGAAGTAGGTGATTTGGTTCTGGCACATCTCAGAAAAGAAAGGTTCCCAAGAGGAACATATAATAAACTAAAGATGAATAAAATTGGGCCATGTAAAATCTTAAGAAAGTTTGAGGCAAATGCTTATGAGATAGAATTGCCAGATGATGTGGGCATCTCGCCCATATTCAATGTAGTGGATCTATATCCTTACAGGGCAGATGAAATAGAGAAATCAGAGGACCAGAAGAAGGTCCAATGGGTTAAATAGATGCCTGTAGCTGAAAGGCCACAAATGGAAAAGATTATTGATCAGAAGACCTGGTGGAAAACATATTTTGAATACCTGGTGAAATGGAAGGGATACCCAATTGAAGATGATAGTTGGGAAGGTGAAGGAGACATCCAGAAACATGGACAGATGGTGCAAAAGCTCATGAATAGGATTTCATGAATTTTTTTACAACCAAGGGAGTATGATGCAGGAGCATCATAAGCAAGCCAACAAAGAAAGCACAAAGGCAGAAGACAACTAGATATGCATCAGTGCACCTTTTGAAAATATTTTGGATATGAATGAAAAAAAAAACATTTATGTAATAGCTAGGGAGATGTATTTGCATTTATGTTTTTGGAGATTGTAAACAGATCATGAGCATTTCTCTCATCTATCGGATAAGGAGAAATTTATTTGTATTGAATGAAAAGTAGGTAGTTTTTAATTCTGATTAGATAGCTAGAGTTGCAAGAGGGAAAACGGGTAAAAAAGCACCCTCGCTTGTATTTTAGGGTAGATTCTAAGTTGTAGGAACAAGAGAGAAGAGAAGAAAATCTTGAGATGGTAAATTGTATAAGCAGATAGCTTCTAGAAATTATGTATAGAAGCCTTTGGATTAATATAAGGAATCTTTGATCCAAGTTCTGTGTGTCATGGTGAATATTTTTTATATCTTTTGAATGGTATGTTACAGTTTATTTACATTTCTCTATCATGCATTTGTTTCAATGTTGTGTGTATGTTCATGATTCTATGATGAATGTATGAAGTATGTGAGAGTAGAAGTATGAGTTTCAATTGTTTCTCTTCCTGAGAACTCCTATAAAGAGTGCAGTGGAGGGTCCGCATATAGTGCGTCGACAAGGTTTTGAGTTTTATCTTAGAAAGTTTAGGAGGGAGAACTTTTTTCTTATACCCACAGGAGTGCGAGTGAGACACAGAGCTAGCAAGGAGTGTGCAAGCTAAGGGAGGAATCGAAATTCTTCAATCCCACAAAGTGGTTTGAGAAACTATGTTGTGAGAAGTGCATAGAGTTAACATCGTGGATAACTGGAGGTTACCGCAAAACCATTTTAAGTGTGCGTGTAGGGATTATTTGAATCCGGAAGCCAACAAAGAAATATAATCTCAGAAGGATTAGAACCTTTGAATATCTTGAAGGCAGGTAGGGATCAAAGTCACATGAAGCTCTAAGTGAAAACGGGTTGACATCTGGGAGAATTTTCGAAGGATCATTTGGAACTCGAATGAATGACAGAGAGCTTCGAAGGAGAAGTCTTGATTCATTGAGAGCCATCTGATCAAGAAAAGTTGTGAGGGAGATAACGGCATGGATCACTTAATGTATGAAATCTCAAGAGTGGTAGAGGTCGTTGATTGAAATCAGATCTGAACCATTGGTTCGTTTTAGGATTTCGGGGATCACAAGTTGAGAGGACAGAGTTCGGCCTTGGTTTCCAAATCCCTGAAATGCGAAAAGTTGAAAAGCCATCAGGACCGTTAGATCCTGTGCATCGAGGACCGTTGATTTTTGGTCAAGTGGATTTCAGGTTTCGACCACCGGGAATCACGAGAGGAGGCTTCCCCAAAGTCCCAAAAGGAAAATCATCGATTCGCAAGAAGAGATCTAGACCGTCAGATCTAGGTGTGTCGAGAGCCATCGATCTTGGTCATATAGACTTCGGGGAATCAGATTTAGGAATTTTCAAAGGGAAGCAGGAGAACTGTTCACCGATTTTCCCGAATTACGAAAGCCAAAACATTTGGGAGTTGGGAACCAATTCCTAAAGGAAGGTCATATCTAAGGCATAAGAGAGAGGTCTAGTGCTCGTTAGGCACTTGTCAGGTTTCGTGTTTTGGGGGGTGGAGAATTGGGGTGTTTTATACCAACATCCCCGAAATCGCAAAGTGTGAACCACCATTGCTTTGGCCCGTGGTTACGCCAGTGCTCGTGTGGACAAAGAGCTAGCGCTTGGTGATAGTTTTGTATAGGGGCTAGTGTGTGTCAGGACCTATGGAATAGTATGAGGATTCCAGAACAGAATCGAAATGCCATTTTGTCCCAGGGAGATTTGAATATTCGAAGACCGGGAGGTCAGTGGGCCTGTTGGGGTGGGGTCTGCGTTAAAGTGTCTCTAAATCAGTCATTTTGAACCCTGCTTTAAGTTCTTCCTTAACCTGTTTGATGTGAGCTTCATTATTTCATGTTATGATTAAGTCATCAACATAGAATAAAAGTATCACCAGATACTTATATTGCATTCGAAAATACAATGTATCATCTGATTCACTTCATTGAAAACCCACCTTTCGTTGGTACTCATCCATTTTTGCATACCAAGCTTGAGGAGCTTGTTTTAAACCATATAAATCCTTCACAAGTTTGCAAAATTTATGTTCTTGTATTTTAGCTTCAAACCCTTGTGGTTGAGTCATGAAAATATCTTCCTTTAGATAACCATTTAGGAAGTCACTTTTGACATCCATTTGATGTAATTTTCAACCATTATGTGCAGCCAAATTGAAAACCACTCTAATAGTATTCCATTTAGTTGTGGTTGCAAAAGTTTCTTCATAATCAATTCCTTCATGTTGAGAAAAACCTTTAGCAACAAGTATTTCTTTGTACTTGACAATTTTACCATTGGGCTTGTACTTTACTCAATAAACCCATTTACAACCAATGGGATTAACATCATGTGGAAAATCAACTAAGTTCCAAGTCCCATTTGCAAGTACTGAATCATATTCATTAATCATTGCTTCCTTCCATTATTTATGTCCAGTTGCTTCAGCGAAAGAAGTAGGTTCTGTGGAAGCATGAGCAAAATTAGCTTCTGCTCTTGAATATCCTCTAGCTCCTATTTTTTTCATTTCATCTGAATGAACATCTTTGAGAAGTTGTTCATCCCACTTTGGCTTATTATGTTGAGGGGATTGAGGATCTGAATCACCATTATTGTTGAAAAGAGGATTTTCAAAAACTGAGGCTCTTCTTTCATCTGAAATATATGAGTTTGGAGAAGATTCTTTCGAATATTCAACATTAGAAGAGTCTTTTTTCATTTCATTATCAGATGAATCAAAAGAACTATTTGATAAAGAGATGTCTTCTGGAGAAACAAAGTCTTTTTCAAACCAAAATCTTTTCTTTGACTTGTTCAACTTACATTTTCCCTTAGTGTTTTTCTTCTCTAAATGACTAAGGAGATGATTAATCTCATCTAAACTATTAATTTCAATTTCATCAAAAATTGCATCTCTACTGACAATGAATTTTCCATCTGAAATAAATCTTTACCCTTTCTTTTCATCAAAGTATCCAATGAAGGTACACTTCATACTTCGATTTTCTAATTTAGTCATCTTTTCCTTAGGAACCCAAGCATAACATGTTGAGACAAAAACCCTAATATGATTTAACTTGGGTTTAAAACCGTACCAAGCTTCATAAGGAGTTTGTCCATCTAAAGTTGATGTAGGTGATCGATTTTTGAGATAAACTGCAGTATGGATGACTTCAGCTCAATATTTTGTGCTCATCCCTTTAAACTGCATCATAGATTTGTCCATGCCCATGAAAGTTCTATTCATCCTTTCAATAACTCCATTATGTTGTGGAGTATAGGAATTTGTCAGTTTCCTCTTAATTCCATTGTTTTGACAATAATGATTGAATTCAATTGAAGTGAATTCACCTCCATTATTAGTTCTCAAAGAAGAAACATTTTCTCTAGTTTCATTTTCAACCATGTGTTGAAAATTTACAAACTTTTCAAAAGCTTCAGACTTTGCATTTAAAAATTACACCCATGTCATTCTAGTGTGGTCATCAATGAACAACATAAAGTATCAAAATCCACCAAAAGAAGATTCCATTGGACCACATATATCACTGTGAGTCAACTCCAAATACTTTGTTGCTCGCCATGAGCTGGTTGGAAAAGCTTCTTGCTTTTTCTTTCCAAAACTACAAGCTTCACACTTGGAATTTTCTTTCTTGAAAGTTGGTAAATCCTTTACCAAATATTGGGACTTAAGTTTAAAGAGACAATCGAATTTTAAGTGACCAAATCGAAAATGCCATAATCTGAATGAAGACATTTCAGAATTCACTGTTGTTGCAACCTCTTCCTTTCTTTGGATGACTTTATCATTCATTCTTAGTAATTTCCCATCTTCATATCCAGTCATTATTGTTTTCAAGTTATCCTTCTCTGAATTAAGCTTAACCAAACCATCTTGCATGACGATTTGATGTCTAGCTTATCTTATTGTGACCAAGGATAAAAAAAAAATCTTAAAAGTTGGTACATACCAAACATTTGAAATCCATTTTTCACCAATTTCAGGGAGAAAAACTTTCACTGAATATTTTCCTTGAGTTATATGAGTTGTATCATCAACTAAATAAATGGTATTTAGTTGAACATATTTATAATTCCAAAAATAGTCTCTGTGATAAGTCATATGTTGAGTATCCCATGTGTCCAATATCCAACCATTTTCAAATGAATCTACATGCTGAACTGTTGAAAAAACATATTCATATTGATCGTCTTGGTAATCTTGATCCTCTGCATATTGAGCTAATGGTTGAGAATTTGAATTTGATGTTTGCTTAAACTTTGGCAGTTGATCATTGCTTGTAAGACAATTTGATGCATAATGACTCATCTTTAAACATATTTTGCATCTTACTTGACTGAAATTTTTGCCTCTTCCTAACTGTGCATTATTACTGTGATGATTACCTTGAAAAACAAATTGATGGAAATTGCTATGACCTCTACCTTGACCACGACCTTTTCCATAGCCTCGATTAGAAGACTGATTCTGAAAATTTCCAAAATTTGATTTTCCTCTTCCTTTAGAACTTTCATCTTTAGTGAAAATGAGATCTTCTCCTGATTTTTTTTGTTTTCCAAACGATTTACTATGTTGAGCTAGTAATTCACTAATTGAATCAAAAGTCACACATGATAAATTATCAGTTATTTGCAAAGTCTCAAGAAAATTATTATAAGATGGAGGCAAGCCATTTATTACAATGGAGACTATAAAACTATCTTCAAGTTCAGGAAAACCTCCTTTGATGATTTCTTGATCAATGTTCTTAATCTTTGAAATGTATTCTAATACATCACCATTGTCTTCTAATCTTTGTTTAAGAAATTTAATTTTTAGATCAACTCTATGAGATGCAACAAGAGTATCAAAAAGATTCTTTAACAGATTCCAAGCAGACTGTGCATCTTTGGAATTCTCAATATGAACAAACATGTGTTCCGTTACAAAAGAACATAGAAAATCAAGTTCTTTTTCATCTCAAAATCCATTTTGTTGAAGAAGTAGCATCAGTTGGCTTAGTTAGAGTTTTACCACCATCACAAATATCATGCCATAATTCATTATAGATCAAAGTGTTATGCATGTGCTGACTCCAAGATTTATAATTCTTGGGTCCATCTAAATTATCTGATTCCATGAATAAATTGATTAATTTAGACATGATGTTTGTTGCAATATTTGCAAGTGAATAATCCACAAAACTCCAAAAGAGAGACACGAGGCACCATAAAGAAAGAGTACACAATCCACGCAAAAAGAGTACTTTTAACGGATTGTCCTTGACCCTTTAAAAGTCTCGTTGGAAATGGAGTTTGAGAGAGTATTTTACTAGACTCTTCTCAACTTCTGAGCGTTCAAGACTACAATCAAATATTTCAAAGTTTGACCATTTTTACAAGATAGATAGCCTTTTACAAGTAATAAAATGTACCCCCCCTTGAACTAAAGTCATCAATGACTTAAAATATTACAACTCAAATGTCTAAAAATAAAAATAAAAACTCTTTAATATAAAAATCAAATTTTAAAATTCTTATAACTCCGCATCTTTATGTTAAAAAAAAATTCCAGTTCAAAAACTTAAATATTGAAGACCACAATTTTTTATTTATGACTTAAGATTTATGCAACGATTTTTGATAACTTAATATTAGTTCAAAAAACTTCCCACCAAAATCGCGCAAAAGAGGCTCCAAAACGATGACACACAACAATATTTTGGCACACAGAAGAGGTCTAAGTGGGTGAAATTGCAACAGTAGATTCACACAGAAGAGGTCTACGTGGAGCTCCAGATATTCAAGATATTCTTGTTGATATGGTTAATCTAGAAATATCCAAAGTTTGAATGATAGAGATTGTAGATGAAAGTTCTTGAAATATACAAAATATTGGGCTGCAAACCCATTTGGAATATGCTCAACTCATTGATCAAACAATGAAAAGATTGGATGCGTTTAAGAACCAAGTTCTTATCCAACTAGATGTAAATGTCAACACATGTCTGCACAAATTTGATCTTGCAACTGTAGATCTTGTGGAACAATCTCGCAATTTTGAGCAGCTTCAGCGTCTTGCAACGTATTCAAGAAATGGTGGTTTTTTCTTCAAAAATATATATAAATCACCACCAATACTTGCATATAGATCAAATATTTCAAAAACTATGACAATAGAGAAAGCACCAGTCTCATCTTCAATTACTTCAGGAGACTTTACTAGAAGTTACAAGCAAATTGGATGGAGGTGCGGTCGATCCCAATGTATTTTTATATCTGAGAGATAGATCTTAGATTTGGAGATCACTATAATTTCTGCGATTATTTTTCAACACATTTGCAATCCATTCACGCAAATATGCCCACAATTTTGATTTTGGTTGGATCTTTGTCGATACCAGAGATTCAATCTGATGACCTTCTGCTAAATTCAGATGCGGTCCATGATCCGGTCCTTGATACGGACCTTGATACAGACCTCAATATAGACTAGATATAAAAAATAAAAAAAATATAGAATCTACAGCTCTGAATTTAAATTTCAATATTTATGAACAGATATGAAGCATTTTTTTACAAAAATGAGCCCTCTTAATTAATTGAAAAAAAAACAACAGTGCATCTTAAGATCATAAAACAATGCATATTTATAATAGATCTCCTATGATCTTGAGATTTACAAGCCTAACTATTGATAAATTTGCAGATTTAGAACTATAAACAGTAGAAATAGCTCTATAAACATAATCAACAATAAAATGAGGATTAGATCTGAAATAAAATCAGCAAATTGATTTAGAAAAAATATGCAATTAAAAAACTAAATTTTCCTTACTTTAAACAACAACAGATTACCTGAGTATTGTTTCCCTTGAGTTTGAAGAGATCTGGGTTGATGTTGTGGAGACTTCCTTTCTTCCTCAATCCATCACCAATTCTCTTCCATCACAAGTTTCACCATGGATCTGATAACATGTTGACAAAGTGTCCTCAGACACATAATTTTATTAATAAGGAAAAAGTGATTACAATCTGAAGTGATGACTCGTAATCAACTTGTTAACCTCACTTGAAGAAGGAGCTAGCTTATATAGCTCAAATCTAAACTAAAAACTAGGAGAACAACCAATCACATAATCACATGAGTATGATAGGTGTCATTTACATAGATGCTAGGTGTCCTTATCCTAACAAACTAGAATAAACTAATTTCTAAAAACATTTATACTAGAAAATACTTAGACTATAGAACTTTAGGATTATGAAGCTAACAGTAATGTTACTAATTCCTCTTTGAAAAAATTATTATACATATTCTTAACATGATATCTTATATAATGCTTAGCTTCTTTCTTCCGAAATTTTTCAGTATCAACATTTTCTAACATTTTATCATCAATGTTGATAGATTCTCCTGCATATTTCAATTTAAAGTTTATATTAAAAAACAAAACTCGAACATAAATTCACTAAGCTATATACAAGTGTTCATATTGTATTATCATACATGTAGGTGATTTGACTTCTACTTCAATTTCAGTTTCAACGACTTCATCGATGTTATGAGGAAAATCTATTTATGTTTTTTGAAAAACATCAACTCTAAATTACAATCAATTATATCAAACAATAATTTAAGTTTGAATTCTATACTTTTAATCTAGACAATATGTATGCATACATGGTTGGACTTATTATTGTTGAAAATATCTATTTACATCATTATCGTTTCTTTCTTCAATATTTTCATGTTCTTGTTTCTTTCTCCAATAATTCTCTTTCCTTTGTTCGTTATGGCGAGTTTCATCTCGAGTGCAATCAAATTTTCTCTTGCACCCACTTTTTTTTCCCATGAGTATAGTTATATGTAAAAAAAAAATTTAAAAACAACATTTTATAACACGAAATAAAATTTCAAACCTCAAATATTATAGCTCAATTTTTTCTTTTAAAGAAATAAAAAAATCGATTTAATAATCATATTGTAAAATATTTGAAAAAAATTGCTCAATAAACGAAATTGTTTTTAAAAGAAATTTTACATAAAAAAAAATGATTTTAAAAAAAAAATTGATCTTTGAAAAAAATAGTTTCAGATAAACATCATTGTGAAAAAAATTATTCAAAAATAATATCAAGAATTTTATAGGAAATATTTAAAAAACAATTTACTTATGGGATACGATTACCATGGAGACAATGTTGTTAGACGCATTCCAGAACGATGATCTAGGGGATGATGCTCATATCAGTGATACCATTTTATAAATCCTGAAATATGCTTCCACCACCCCTCTCTTTGGACCTAGTGCCCAATCAAAGTATACCCATCTTGGGACAACAATGTTACTATACAAATTGAAATAAAAGTTTGGCATGCCAAATGCATGTTTCTCGGCAATATTGAGGTAATTGACCAGCAAGTGCCTTATATTAGTTGTGAGGAGAGATATTATTTCTTCAAAAACTAAAAAGAAACATTGGCCAAGACAATAAAGTAAAGGAGAGGCTAGTCCCTCTTGGTCTTTCAAAGAAGGTGATGTCCCATGGATTTTGAAGAAAAAATGTCTTTCTTTGGAAAAGGAAGTTATATTGGGTGTGAAGGTGCCTTATTTATATGGGTCTTCCATACAATGTTGCCTCACTGTGCATCAAGACCATTTTTCGGGGTTGAAATCACATGACCATTTGAATCTTATAAAGGTACGACATATGTCAAAAATATGATTTTATTATTCGTAATTTTTGTTTTTAGGCCATGGGATAAAACACAACTAATTGTGTATGTGTTTACTTTGTAGTGTCATTATCCCGTGCTCATGACTGGGTGTGTGAACCATGACTTCCCCCAGGACCTAAGATGTGCCATATCTAAATTATCTAAATTTGTACGTTGGATCACATCAAAGGAGATTCATATGGCTAGCATTCCATAGTGGCATCAAGAGATAGCTCAAATTGTTTGTATGTTTGAGAAGGAACTACTGTTGAGTTTCATGGAATTGTAGGTTCATATTCTAATTCACCTAGTAGATGAGGTTGAATTAGTGGGGGTGGTCTCTTGTCGTTGGATGTTCTTCTTAGAGAGGTACATGAAGAAATTGAAAGTATTTGTTATTCAAAGGGAAAAACCTGAGGGGTCTATGGCAGAGGGGTACATATCATATGAGTCCTTCTATTATGCCAATGAGTATATCAAGGAGATCGACAACACACCATGTGTAGTGATGATGAAAGGGATGAATACAAAAGAGAAGGGGAGATTCTCCAAAATAATGGAAAAAAGGAGCCTGATAAAGAGTAAGTGGCTTATCATTTTTCAAATTTATACACAGTAACTATTCACACTGAACTTCATAATGTATATTTTCATGATCTCATATGTACTATATGTTGATTTTATTTCATGAATACATCAATGAATTCATAAATTTATGCCATCAATAAATTCATTCTTTACAATTCATAGGCAACA
>SNQJ01S0040869.1:43412-66287 GCA_010110895.2 Picea sitchensis
TTATGAATATGAAAGCATAATTGGTTACCATAGAAAACCCCACAAATGTACTATGATTCAAAAAGAATCTAACAAGGTGCTCAAGGTGTTTTTGTAAGGAAACAACTCTGGAATTTGGGCTTCTAAGAAGTAACAATTGATGGTTCTTTTGGATGTCAATTCATGATTCCAAGGCTAAGAATAAATGAAGCATAAATTGGAAGGATAGAGAAGAAGATGAGATTTTTGGTCTTTGGGAGAATCAAAGTTGTAGTAGTGAAGAGAGAGGCTTTGTTGCTTTGTGGCATATCCATGATTATAATATATTCCAATAGTCAATCATATTATAAATAAAGTTGACATTTCAAAGTGTAAAAGTATGTTGTGCTTTTGTAGTGTGTAGTTTGGATTTTATAGTTAATACAATTTACAAAATCTTTGACGAGTGATAGTTTTGTTATTAAGATTACATTTGCACATCTGAAAATGTGGAAACAAATGTCACTTTTATTTTAGGTTGTACTTTCATTGTGTGATTTGATTTGTGAAATTTAGATACTTGCATCAAATCATACCCTTTTAAAGTGTTGGGATTACACAAACCCAAACTAGGCTTGAGGCCATTATTATCCATCCACTCCACCTACAGAATTCAAATAAGAATAAACCATACTTCTTTGTATTCTTGGGTTTCTACCATGTTTAAATATCCACATATCAATGAATTGGCCTTAGGTAACTCATTTACCAAACAAGTCAAGAAAGCCACTCTTTCACTGGCATCACTTGAAGCATAGATGTTGGGGATGATTTGGGTCAAATGCTTACCAAATGATATAATAAGGTAGGTTTGGTGAGATAAGGTTGGTCTTCCTTCATTTCCATTCACATGGATAGAAACAAAATCAACAACATTTGGCCAAATGTGATTCAAGGTTGTTTTGAACATAAATTCAATAGTGCATAAATAGTTTGGTGAAATCATGATTTTGGCATTGGTAGTTTCCACCTAATCACCAAGAGCACAAACTTTAGGCCTATTAATTAAATTAGCCTCCATAGTTTATTGAGATTTCAATAGCAGGCATGGAGACTGTACCCTACTCTTCTTCATAAAGGAACAATCTTGAGAAGGGCTAATAACTTATTTTCCCATAATTGAGGTTGTATGCTTGATTGTCACCAACCTTGTAATAACAAGAGTACTTAGATTACAATTTTACATTTTCCTTACCATAGAAGAAAATTTTCATAATTTTGTTTTGTATTGCTTATAGGATTTTGGATCTCACAATGCTTGATTCATAAAATCCTACTATTGTGATTCATCTCAAATATTCGTCTTCATTACTTCATTCTTTGTTGCATTTAGATAATTTATATCTGATTCTTTAGTTATTGGGTGATATAAATATGTTGGATGCAATTCAATGGAATATTAATTGTTTATGTTTTTCCAATTCATGTTTTTTTTCCTTTCCTAGACCTTTACTTATATAACATTCCATGTTTAATCAATGATCATGCTCATCCTCCTCCCTTATGAGACACTCTTAGTGTTATTAAATAGAAGCAAGTGTAATGAAGGAATTTTATACAACAAGTGTTGATTTATCTATTGTGTTTTCTATAATTTATCTATATTATTAACATACCACGTTAAAGAGAGATATTGTATGTATACCTTGAATTCTTTTTATATTTTTAACATTTTTTGAAATACAAGTTGCATTTTAAAGATATCTCAACTTGGGATGCTTTTTGATTGACTCAAGTTTCATTATATGTATGGTCCTAATGTGTCACAACATCATTTTTCTCCATTTTACTATGTTCTTGTTTATCTTTAAAATTAACCTTTCTTACATGTCCCTCTCTTGGTGACCACCTATAACATTTATATAGGCTCTCAAATGCAAAGTGCAAAGATTTTGACATATTTCCTTTTTGAGGAAATACTATTCAAGATGAAAAGATCTTGATTTGTTTGTCCAATTTCATAGGTCAATGCCATGACATTTACACTACATCCTTTTGGCCCGTCATTTATTATTATTATTATTTTAAGTCCCATTATATTTAGTCATCTTTAATTTCAACATATTTGTTGAGGATTGAGAATGAAATCATTGCAAGGTTTAAATTCACAAATCAAGCCTTTCCTTTAGAAGGTGGGGTTCTAATTTAGTTAATTTTTGTTTTTTCATATATCAATTCGGTGCTTCCTAACTATGGTTCAAGGTCGTTCCTTTAGTGAATTATATCGTTTTTAATTAATTGGGCTATTTTCCTCACACAAAATGATTCCATGACTCATGATTATGTTAGATTGGACCCCACTCATCGTTTCTCGCTGCAATCGATTTCCTGATAGATAGAATAGACCCGAGATAAAGACCCGCAAGGGGACAATCAAAACTTTGGATGGGTATATTGGAGCTATATTAGTTGAAATCCCCTCTTATGGATCGTAAAGTTGATGACAAACCAGAAATCAGGGAGAACCAAAACAGGGTTTCGATATGACAGGATTTGAACTAGGTTCTAGTTCCCTCACAAGAAATTTTATATCTAGTAGAAAAGAAGTAAAAACCCTTTCCCAGTTCAAGATGGCTAATTAATATCTCCCTTCCGAAGATTTCAATCCAAAAAATAGGTGAGGTTTGATCCCTTCTATACAAGATCGACTTTGAGATAATAACCAAACTTCGAAGAATTCTTTCTTGAACTCAAATACTTTAACTCCATCGAGGGAAAGGCTGAGATAGATACCTGCAAGGAAAAGGAGACAGACCCATGAGGGCAAGGCCAAGATAGATACCCATGAGGGAAAGGAGACAGAGACTTGTGAGGGAAAGGAGATAGAGACCCGAGGGCAAGGCCGAGATAGAGACCTGTGAGAGAAAGGAGACAGAGACCTGCAAGGGAAAGGAGATAAACTACAACGGAAAGGAGATCATAAATACCTAGGGCAAGGAGATAAAATGGTGAGTACTCCTAAATTGAATCCATTGGAATTTTTTTTATTAATATTCATAATAATTTCTTAAATATCACTTAGAGAAGAGTCATAATGAAGAGTCGAAGCTAGGGTATTGACCTCATTGGTTAGCATGCCCACATATTCTCACAATTGATTCCCTTCTTTGCAAATATGGGACTAATTTATCTCGTAGAGTGTGATTTTTTTCACATACCCCTGAAGCGTTGTGTCCTTTGTATCCACCTACTAGTTCATCATTGATTTCTCTGAGAACCATAATGACGACAACAGATAACATGGTTGTCATGAATCCACTCGCACCTAGATTTTTCTCTTCTGTCTCAATAATATATTCTTCCAATCTATCACAAAGTAGTTTCCTCAACTCTCTAATGTCATTGTTGTCATCTGCCAATACATATTTACATTCCTCCTTTGGTGGTGGATCTTGGGCACATCCTAACTTTCCAAATTTTCACCTCACTAATGGTGTTCTCTAAGCTAGTCACCTATGAACAAATGTTAATTATGTTAATTAAGCTATAATTTGACTCATTTTCATGACTTAGGCTCGAAGATTAAAACGAGACATTTATCCATAAGGGTAACAAATCCAATTTCACCCCCTATGTTCAAAAGTGTTGGGTCCTACTTCTTTGGCTATGATCTTTCCTAATGATGCCAAATTCTTATAGGCCATGACATTTTTAGACATTCCTTAAGATAACCTCCATAATGCCTCTCCTATTGAATTTCACCCTAGGTCTATCTACTCCACTACCATTCCCTTATACTCCATCCCTTTGGAAATATTTATCATTTTGATTCATCTCTACCAACAACACCTCTGACTTGAAGAAGATACCTTCGATTAAATTTCCATACTTAAGATTATTGATGTTTCCATTGAACGAGATGTTGTCAAACTATTTCATGTTGACATGAAGCATCTAATATGACTATCCATTTGTTGATTTGGGTGCAGGACCTTGCATTGATTTTATGGTACCTATAGATCATTTTCTTAGCCATGTTTAGATGATTAAGGTATATTATTGAACTTTCATATAGAATTAGAATCATTTTCCTAGGAATATCCCTATTGAACATTGGTACATTATTCCATCTTTTTCACTTTGCACACATCTAATAGTGGAGCCGTCCTATGATGGGTTACCCTAGAGTAGTGCCATTTTTCCATTTGGCACCCATATTAATAATGTTTAGCACCAAGAGCTCATGTAGCTAGATTTCTCATATGGAGCTTCATTCTCATATGTAATATAGTTCTAACCATTTACATGGGGGCTCCCACCCCTTCATTTAGTTGTTTTTGGCATATTATGTTGTTTACTCACTTCCATCTATTGATCATTATTTTGTTTCATTTCTACGACAATCACATCTAAACCATCGCCATTAAATGAGAGGCATGCACTTCAGTGTCCATTGATTTTTGTGTATGTGTCACCTTTCTTTATTTTGATATTATGTTTCCTTGCATGGTTGGAAACCCATTTTATTTCAAAGTTAGTGTCCACCTCTTCTCTCTATCATTATTTGATTATTTCTTCATAAAATTATAAAATCCAAAAAAATCATTTAAAAAATAAAACCTAGGGAAATAAAGAAACTATTGTGAATTAGGGACTTTTCCACTTGAGGATTGTTCCATTTCTTTGTTGTTTAGAGAAGGAGTCACTTCAATACATTGATATATATTTTTGTTTGCATACAATCCCAAATATATGTGGTTATTTATCTAGTGCTTGAGCTTTCCTCATTAACATTTACGTATACACACATTGTTGACAGAAAAATAATTCACAATGATGTTGCAAAAATCCTTACTGGTTTAGTTGTTCATTGAACACTCTTCATCAATTGCTATTGGATTTTTAGGATCATTTGGAATTCAATATATTCTAATATTGTGAATGAGACATCATTCTTGCATAATGCCCCACTGGAAATTCTTTACATAAACTATTTGAGTTGGGCATATCTTTCCTTTATATTTTGAAAACCTCATTTGATGAATACAAGAAAACCACACATGACCATAACATGTGAATGATGATGGATGACTTATGAATTATGAAGATTTACATGGAAAACTTATTTTGAAATATTTAAAATGCATGTTGTTGGTCATTTGAGATTATTGATTATTACAAATGGTTTATTGAAAAATAGAGCAAAACCTCTTGCTCCTTCCCATAGATAGTTTTCATCGAAGTTAAAATTCTTGACTTTCATTTTCCTCTTGCATGGTTTAAAGAGTCGAGTCAAAACGCTATCAGCAAGCACTAATTAAATTTTATCTAGCAAATTTTCTAGGGCTCTTCAAACCCATCTTAGCTTAGGTGTAGTTCTTTGGAATAGGATTGTGAGAATAACTTTCCAAAGATGCTAAACAAAAATAAATATTTGAGTTAGGGAGTGGAATCCAATTGTTATATCACTGACTTTGGGAAGCCCTTCTAACAAAAAGGTCAAGCATGAAGTCACATTGGGGCCAACAAAGTAATCAACCTTGCTTTGTTGGTCTTGGTGCCGACTGTCGATTGTCCCCCCTCTTCTTTGGTATAGTAGGTGGTACCATAGAGGCCATAATCTATTAGACTTCCTACCCTATGTGACAACATGGGGAAGGTGGCGTTGTACCTAGGATCGATGTTGGCTAGACTCACTCGAAATCCTTGGAGGGTTTCCCACTGCTCGATGAGGTAACTTTCACTAGGGCATTAGTTTGTTAAGAAGGTTGTCAATGTAAATTTCCCACCCTTTGAAACTCATCCCCTTCGTGCATTGATCATGTGATGTTGGACTCCATCACCAACTAGTGCTTCTTTGTGAGAAAGTTTTTTTTCATGCTTGACCCCTAGATTAATTAGCATGTGATAGATAATACAAGTGTGAAAGAGTAACACTATGGTAATCATTATGATCTTAATGTGATACCAACATGATACTATTAATGAAGTAGAACCATTGTACTAATTAGTATTACAACTTGATAGAGCAATGCTTATGCATATCCAATTTCATAGACTATTCAGAAATATTGATTAAAGAATAGAGCATTTTAATTGTACTTTTAGAGTAATTCATCCTTTTGATTTATCTTTTCTTTAAAACAGTTCTAGTATTAATGAGAAAACATTTGGGTGTGCTTAATGACTAACATTTTTGCTAACCTTCTATAAATTACATAGAGAATTATTGTTTCATTGTTTCCTACTAGCTTAAGAGAAAATTGTCCAAAATCTCCATTATATGAGAAACTCTCAAAAGTATCTCTTGAGATTCATTTAGCTTGCCAAGGAAAATTTCATTTTATAGTTGTATGCTTCCTTCTAGTTGTAACTTGAGGGTGTCTTGGTATCCAAAAGTATTTATGCAAGAAGAGTAGCTTCCAAATTAAGGATTGTGTTCATTGGATTAGAAATGAGTACATATGAACTTGGGTAGCACATTGCTTACCTAAAAATTGTGTTCATTGTTATTAAAAATGAGTACCTATAAGCTTGGGTAGCACATTTCTTACCTGAAAATACACATGCCACCTTCTACAACCCTTGAAATCAAGAACACTCACCCTCTGCCAAGAAGAGAGAATGAGAAATAACCCAAGAATACTTTGGAAGAGGAGAGAATGTCCCATTTATACCTTAAATAGGACGCCCAATCCAAAGGAACCTTCTATCAATTAACTTATCTAATGCCATTGCCAAGAGGGAAACAAAAAACAAAGAGGCATGATTTCGACTAACCAAATAGGGTATGTGGGCACTTGAGGTATAACACATATGGTATTGTGAGAATTTGTTTCATTTTCATGGAACAANTGTAGAAGGAACTTCCTTCAATCCTTCTTTTCCTTTGTCGTTCTTTGAAGCTTTCACTTGAACCGTACTCTTTCGTTCCAAGTAGTCTTCATACAACACCTTCACCATCTCGGCCATGGCAAACACCGAATCTTTGAACTCCTTCTCATCTTGAGAAAGTCCTCCTGTAGATGCCATTTTCCTCCTTGAGATGTTCTCTTCCCTGGCTAACATGCAAAACTCAAATCCAAACGTCAACCTGGCTCTGATACCACTTGATCCGTCAGGATTTTTCGAATGACTTATGGTTGAGTTTTTATTTGCATGCGTTAATTAACCATTGAGAAAATTAGCGAGAAAAGAAAAGGAATTATATAACCATATACATATATGTTCAGATCTGAAATGCAATAAAAGACATAAACATCAAACCATGACATGCAGGTTGATAACGGAGTTCGGCACAACTTTGCCTACGTCTCCGGGCCTTTTCTCTGTGGGGGAGGCTTCTTTATTTCTGTTTGAAAGCTCGATAGTACATCATTGCAATGCTGAATGGCTACAAGACTGATATGATAATGTTCACCCAGATCTCTGGAACCATGCACAAAAAATGACACGCGAAACGGACGTCCGGAGCTCTCAGAAATGGTCCGACAGCATCTCCTCCTCAACGGCTTCTCTGCCTCAAACTGGCTTTGACTTGGATTTTCCTCAGCATCTCTGCGTTGAATGCCCTCAAAAGCTGTCCCCATGGCCTCAAAATGGCCTTGGTTAAATAGTGGGAAAGTTATTTTTCCATCTCCAACTTCCTCCACGAATTTAGGCTCCAAAAATGCCTAATAACCCCCAAAAATGGATAAAAACCATTAACAATGGGTTAATTACATTAAAATAACAAAAGTGGTTAAAAACCCACTTTTAAAACTATAATATAGTTGTAATATGGGCTAAGCCCCCGAGCTCTGGCGTGCGCCCCTCTTGGCGTGGTCACATGGATGTAATATGGCCAAGCGCTAGCCCGTGGGCTAAGCGTTGGCCCCTCTCATGCGATAACACCTGGTCCTATCGGCGTTTGAAATAAGGCCATGGGCCTAACGACCATAACCACGTGCCCAAATGGTGGTACCGACCCCCGCGCTCCCGATCCTATGGCGTGGTTACATGTGTGTCGAGGGTTGGGGCTAAGCCCTGGCCCTTTTCCCCACCAGCCAAAATTTCAAACTAATTCAAATAAAATTTCGCCCGTTCCATTAACAAGAACCACCGTGTGGCCTGTTGGCCCGACGGACTTTATGAAAGCTCTGCCAAAGCGGGAGGTCACCGGTTCGAATCCCGGCGTCACCATAAACTTTTACACATAAACAAGCAGCCAACCACGGGGTGCCATGTGGCATCCCATGATTGGGCCACGTGGCATCCATTCATTTGACCAAATAATTGCCACGTGTCAGTCGCCCATTGGTCCACGTGCCAGAGTCGTACTGCCACGTCAATTGCCTTGTCAACCCTGTCGTACGGTCCAGTCACCTTGCCACGTCAGCCTGTCATACTTCCCGGTCATCTGACACGTCACTGGCACGTATGCTGCTGACGTCATCTGACACGTAGGTTGCTGACGTCATCCCATGCCACGTGTCACCCTTTCAGTGGTGACACGTGTCACCTCGGGATTGGTCCAGCCGTGTGCCGAAAAGTCCAAATCTGCCTGACACGTGTCAGCACCTGGAGCCACCACGTGTCCTGTACGGACCTTCCACGTGTCTCTGTATGGACCTGCCACGTGTCCTGTACGGACTTGCCACGACAGCGTCCGTACGGACTGTATGGACTGCACAGTCAGCAATTTTTTGCCTGTTTGACTTTTTGGACAGAATACGATATCTTCTCCATACGGACTCCGTTTGACAAAGTAAATATACCACCGGAATCAGGAAGACGAGACGGATGCAATGGTATAGGTTTCGTCGGATTATGAGAAATTTCATTTTTGAGCATTTTTCAAGCCCTGTCAGTCTTCTGAATCCGATTTCGGATCACTTTGGAGGCAATGATTGCAAAAAAACATGAAGAGAGTTATTTGTCCTAACACCCATGTAGCGTATGGAAAACTTGAGATAGTGCCAATAATTGAAGATATTCCCTATGTGTTTATTATTTTCTACGAGGATATAAGAAATTATAAAAGGAAGCAACTAAGGACCACACAATAAGCTCAAATCAGTGGGTGACTATTTTTAGGTACTTTAATGTTATAGGCTTCGATCTTGATGGTACCCTTGATGAGTACCTGAGTATAGATTGAACCTTATAAAGATTAACATATTTGGATTGTGCACAATATTACAAGATTTTGATTGTTCCTCGATGATCCAAGTGGATATCGGTGGCCACCCACCTTTTCCGACTGGCTCAAAACAGTTTTCTAGCAATTTTGGCAATTTACTATTTTTAGCAGTTTTTAACTTCCAGGGCCATTTTGAGGGCCCAAATGAAGGTTTTTCGAGATCTAGGTTCTCAATGATATTTGAAGGCATGATTGAGCCCCCAAAATGAATCTCCTTGATAATACCTTTCAAACGAGCTATCATACGCCTAAAACGGAGATCGTATGCAAAAGTTACGACCCCAGGAAGTTGATGTACTAACTTACCCAAACAGGGCCCACATGACTTTTGGCACTTCATCTCCTAGGGTTAGGTTTTTGGATGTCTAGGATTTTTTTCATTCCTGTTTATTATAAAAATGCCTTCATAGCCTCATTGTAATCATCTTCTTGTGAATGCGAGTAGCCATCACATCTCTTCTCATAGATAAGTTGCCACCATTCTATCGAGTCTTTCACTCTGTATTTTATAGTCTCTGTACATTTATTTCATTAATAGAAATCGTGTATTACTGTATATCTGTGTTTATGGTTTCATCTATGATATATTTCTGTTATATTATTGAATATCTGTGATATCTCTGTGCATTTATTTATTATATCTTCGATCTCATTTCATGCCGAAAATAATCTGGATCACTCGAAGGGTAGCATAAATCTACTCTAAGGGTAAAAAAATTAGGGCAAGCTAGGTTATGAGCATTTAAAAAGGGAATATTTGAACATAATGATTGAGGTTGAATTCCCTACCAATGTATTTGATGTTGAGCTAAAGAAAGTTCATGATACTATAGAATAATTACTTAAACTTATGAATGAATATTATGAATGTTTCAAGAAAAAACCACTCAGGGAAGTAGCATTGTTGAATGGTAATTTTTTCCCTAATTTGTGTGCCATCATGAAAAGTGATGTGTTGTTACTCCTCTTTTTTAGCATCCTTTCTTGCGATATTTTCCAATGGTTACTCAATATTGTGGTATTTCTACTTGTGTTCTAGGGACAACCTTCAACAAAACAATGGTTTTGTCGTGTTTCTAGCTCTGCAATAGGTTAGTTTATGGCCAAGTCGGGGGTTTCCTTTCATGCCAAGTTTGGCCTTGCTTCTATGTTAATTACAACAGGTGGATGCATGCTTATAGATTTATATTCTTATTAAAATAAATGTGTTAGGTTCAGTTTCTTATGCTTAGCATGAATGTGCATGATAGAGGGTGCCTCATTCAACAATTGCACATTGACTAATCTTGGTTGAGTAATGAGGGTGCATTCACTAGGAGTTACACTCCTATTTCATCTTTGACTCATGGAGGGCAAATTACATTAGAGAGGGGTTATATCCTAATTTTGGAATATGAGCATGGTGCATTAGAAGAGAAAGTTACACTACTATTTGTGGACCATATTTGGTAGCAAACTTGTTGCAGATTTCTAACAGAATTATGAAAACAATGAGGTTAGACCACTAGCAATTTATTCTTGGCATTAAACCTCCCCACTCCTAGCAGAAAGAAAGTACCCACTTAAGGAGTTACACACTATTCTGGGAAGTGGCATGAGGGATCATTATTAGAGTAGCTGTAGAAATTTCCAAAACTCAAGCTTTAATGAAACTTAAGAAATTTTACCTCTTTCCTAGAGTTTCCCAGATATAGTCCCTGAGAATTTACATCCTTAGGGATGATATGAAATATAATAAAACAATAGCAACAGTAGATTATATTTCACTTCTTAACAACCCTAATCCACTATGCAATTCAAGAGAAAAGATATCAAGCTTATGCCACAAGTTTCAACATTCTAGGGAAATCTTATCATGCATAAACTAGATCTGAAAGTCACTTTATGACAACAATAATTATAGCAATAAATTATGTCCTATTGTCTTCAATATCAATGATAAACCCTTAATAATTTCAACCTCAACTTATGCCAAATCAGCAAGACATATAATTGTTGGAAATTGTTGATATTATGGTAGTTGTGTGAAGTATTAACCTCCACATGTAACCTTTGACAAGACTAGAATATTCTGGAAGCAAGAGAAACCCTAAAGCGTTGGATAATAACCCTAGGAGACAAGTCGGCTAAAGAGAATATTTGATATTGAGTTATTAGCCTCCAAAACGATAAGTTGGCCCAATCAAGTGAGATAGAGAAGTATAAATAGAGGGTGTTAGAGCTCATTTGTCACTCACTCTCTATCACAACTGCATAAGGACTAGTGGTGTGCAAGTTTGGAGAGGGAGTGCATCTACAGTTGCTGCAACTGGGATTTTGGCTTATGTTTTGGACTTTCTCTTGGTTATGGTTTGGACTTTCTACTTGGTTTCTGGTTATTCTTGTTTGGTGTGTTAACCTTAGAGAAAGGTGCATTAGCCTTGGTTGGCTATTGGTATGCTACTAGAATTATCATGTCCTTCAAGGCCGTTAAGGTGCTAGGGGGTGGCCTTTGTGCCTATGGTTGGGTGACAACATTTCTATATTGTCTATGGAAAAATGAGCACATCCCTTAGAAATACCAACAATACATATAGAAAGTGGTTCTCCAGTGGTTATTTCCACACAATTATTTCTCTCAAATGATTTACAATAAAATAGCATTCAGTGCTTTCTAGATCCACTTCTTCCTCCAAGAGAGAGCAATAAAATAATCATTCATAAATTCTCCTTAGAGGATGGGCACTCCACTTAAATAATAAAATATATAAGACAAGGTTTTGAATGGTTTTTTGTGCCACTTATCACGCTCTTGAAATAGGAAAAACACCCTCTTGAAATAGGATTATTTCTACCAAGTGTCTCGAATCCTTATACCATGTGTCCTTTTCTACCTTTAGGCCATGTGTCCTTTTCCATGAATTAGGAAACGTGGCCTATGGATTAAGTCTAGAAAAGGAATCCACTAAAGTAGGTTGGTCGACTAAAGGAGAAAGGAGCATTGGAATTGTCAATGAAAGTACATCCAAGAGAGACTAAGATCAAAATAAGTCAATGAAATATGTTACATGAAGCATTTCAAATAAATATGGTCTAGTCGTAGTACAAAGTTGGTTTGTTTGCATAATTGACTCCTAGATTAATTAGCGTGTGCTTTTTGTTATCCTTAGTTGGCCTTAGGATTGAGTCTATTTCTAATGGCATTAGTTTTGGGGTCTTCCAACCAACATCGTGTTCTACTACCGCTACTTGTTGACATGTGTCATTTCATGACTCCAAACATGCCCCTATAATTCCTAGATAGTATACCAATAGTAATAGAGCATAATACAAGTGTGAAAGAGTAACACTATGGTAATCATTATGATCTTACCATGATACCAACATGATACTAGTAATGAATTAGAACCATTGTATTAATTAGTGTTACAACTTGACTAGATGATTGTTTTTGTCATTGATGGTGTTATGGGACGTACAAGAAAACATGTATTTTTCAGATATATCTTCATTGAGTGAGGGAAGTTCAAGTAGAATAGATGAAAGTTAGACATCTAGTAGGTGTAACAGGCGGAGATCAACTAGAGGTGAGAATATTAGAAGAAAATTCCATAGACGCATGGAATTGTTTCTTGCAAAAGGAGGATCACGTTCTTATGATCATGAGAGCATAGACGACATCGATATTCACTTGAGGTACAAACATATAGAGAAATGATGGGTACCCAAGGATCTTCCTGAAATAAACACTAATTTTTGTGTAAACGAAAGGATATACTGGATTTCTCCATTGTCATTACATGGTGTGGGGCTATTTTCCATGGATGGCATAAAGGTATGTTACGATGGATTAATTGAATTGATGGAGTATGTCAGACCCTCTTATATCTACAAAGACTAGATATGAATAGTCCAATATACAAAAAGTATGCGAAGATATGGCTTGGCTGCAAATTATATACAACTAAAAGACAATGATCAAATAAAGGAGAAACTACCTATATTGATGGAAGGACAAAAGAAGTGGGGAATATTGCAGGGTTTATAAATAGTACATGACCCATAACCACAAATAAGAAACCCAATTGTGTATTTGAGGGGCGTGAAGGAAACCATGTATTTGTATGTGCAATAAAATCAATAGTTGTAGGGGAAGAGTTATTGATTGATTAAAATTTGAATTGAATAGATACATATGTTGCTATTATGGGGGTGGTAGGTATACTAATTTACCCAACCTGTAAGCAATGACTCTTATATTTTATGATTTTCATTATTTTCTTTACGATGTTAATCCATTTGGAGATCTTCGATCTGTTTACTCATTGTGGCCTATTTTTGTTATCAACAGTAACATTCCTCCTTGGATGTCAATAAAGAGGGAGGATTTCTCATACATTTGAATTAATTTCTCATGATAATGATCATGGTTCTAATTTCATTGTAATGTGGCAGGTTGATTGTGGTAAATCAAAAGCGGCCTCAGAACAGGTAAACGGACAACAACTTTCGAATTTCATTTAATTTGCATTTTATTTATGTGGCGATTAGTTATTTTATTTGATTACATAAATGAATTATCATTTATTTTTTTGAATATGTAGTTAGTGGGCCATGATGTTTATGGTGATTCGCTCGGCGAAAGGAATTTGTATGAATCCCTTGACCCTGTGGTTTTAATTAAAAAAAATATCAATAAAGCAAACAAGGAACTATCTCACTTGTTAGATATTCTAGATCAAACTCATGAGGTCGAAGAAAGGATCAAAGAAGTTATGAAAAGGATTAACACATATAAAGTAATAACCATAATTTCAAGTGGTTTTGTTTTTATGTCATGAGATCAATTATGAAATCTTGATTTTTAACTTTTACATTATCTAAACGAAAAAATGTTTTCTTTCTTATATAGATATTTTTGGATCCTGTTAACCCTGACATGCATGGTGTCGGTAATAGTGGCGCTACAAATATGCCATAGGGTCCCAGCTTAGACCCTCATAACCCTGCCAGGGCGCAACTATTCAGATCTCCACCTTCCACACCATTAGGTGGGAGCCACGACATGCACCCCCAAGAAGCGGCCACATAGGTAGACTTTGGAGGTGGTGACGAAGATGAGGCTGATGATTTGGCCAACTATATGGTTTTTTTCCTAAATCAAGACATGTGACCATCATGGGGACCCTTAAGGGAACATTTATGGTCAATGAGGAAGGGATTCCATTAAAGCAAGTTAAAGTCCTAGGTAATTTTTAAAATTTTATTTATTTTGTGTTCTCTATGTAGACAAATATAAATCATCTAAATTATTATTTTTAAATTAATAATCATATAACCTTTTGCGTGTAGGGAACAATGATTCTTATAGGTCCTTGGAGAACAAGGCGTTGTTGATTTTTGGTCCCACCATACAGGAGAGGTGGAATTCCCAGAATTCCAACATCAAAAAATAATTGATGGATTATCTTGAAAGTCATTTTGGTGTAGACACATTTAATAATACCTTGGCCACCGCCATAACTGGCCAATATCTAAAATTTACGCGAGAAACCTATAGGAATAAATTGAAACAAAACGATAGGTATGAGTGTCCTCTAATGATTCTAGAGAGGGAGTGGAAGGCCCTCATTGAGGATGCAAAAGAGGAGAAATTGACAGATGACGGAAAAACACCCTCTGGTCCCAGAAGGTAAATTACAATTTCAATTCAATACCTGCAAAAAATTTTAGATCTAAATAAACATGTGGTATATACTAACATACTTGAAACTTTTGATGATAGGTTGACTTACACTTCAAAGGAAACAAAAGAAAGGATTTCCAAATGTGGACAACATAGGCTAGGATAGGGTGGCTACTTGAAGTTGCAGTCACAAATTATAAGTACCCAAATATTTTATTTGCATCGCCTTCAAAATTTTAGGTAATTCCAGCCTATAACATTAAAAATGCATACTCTTATGGAATGTAGGGTGATGAATTCAGTATTGAAACTATGGAGGAAGACCTCCAGATTGGTTACAAGTATGGTTATAAAGTTGTAGTTGAACACCGAAAAATCCAGGGGCAGATACCAAGAACCACTTTGAAGGATAAGGTAAATAAAATTCAATCCAAATTAACCTTTATTATTAATATAATACGGTCATGTTTGATATCAACAATAAATTTAATGTGTTACAAATTTGTTTTAATCAGGGGAGCAACACTGTCAACCAACTCACTAGTATTGGAGAGCAGTGCATTGATAGAAGTTTGCAACCAGAATATGGTTCTCCCATGTAGTCCCATTCCACTGGGGTGCAACCCCACAATGGTTCTACGATCGAGGCACATGACGGTAATATGGTTGTATTTTAATCATATACTTAATAATTTTGTAGTTATACATTTTGTACTTCTATTTTTTTTACTTATACTTTTATGATTGTCCTTATAAATTTTGTGGTCTCAATGGAAGTGAATGTTGTAATTGAGGGTCATACGGTTAAAGAGGATCATGTGGGGGAAACCATTCCAATGGTGTCGACCAGTGCGCTAGGTAAACAATGACATTGCAGGTGTTTTTTTTAATATCATTGAACTAGTTCAATGATATTTAAAAATTGGCCATCTAAATTTTATATTTTTTTCTTTTGTAGGTGATGCCTCATCACAACGGCCTCCATTAACTCGTGAGTACCCTGGGACTAGGCATGCTCTGCGTGAGAGGACGCAATCACAATCATATTTTGAAGAGCACCCAGAGAACGAAGACATAGATATTGATGAAATGATTAAGAACTTTAGAGCTAAAAAGAAGAGGTCAACTAAAACTAAACAATGATGTAAAATATTTTAATAACTATTTATAAAATTTGTTTTCTATGAAATACTTTTTGGTACTTGTTGGGTCACCAAAATTCCATTATTTTACCAACCTTTTACTTCACTTTTCACCATATTTCACTTTCACGTAGCCTAACATTAAGACCATTTTCATGATTACATATGAGTTTAGACCTATTATTTTCCAAAGCATTCATTTTAGTATTTAGAGTGAGTTTATGATTAAATATTCGAAAAATAACATGTTTTCACTTATATATCAAAGTGGGATGAGTTCTATGATGTTTACAGGTGCATTTTAATACTCCAACCAAGTCATATGATGGAATAGAATAAAGCCTCTCTTCACATCAATTTCCATTCTCTAGTTTTAGATGTAAAGTTCTTTAGTGTAGTGTATGATGTTATGGAATAGTTGTTACTTTGTTCTTAGAAGAATTGAGCTCACTCCAAATGGATCAAGGAAACATTTTATTTCATTGTAAACAGTTTTAAATATTGGTATGTATATATGTTTGTTTTTGTTGTAAATACTTCAATAGATTTATATGTTGGGTATTGGGGAATTGAGAGTGGTGTGAGGGGGGGAGGGGCCATAAGATATTCTGCCTTCATGTGGTTGGCTCTTTTCAGTAGAGAATAATTTATTGGAGTCGTTTAATCTTAGAGAAAACCTCCCTCGATCCAACGGAGCAACAACAAAGTTAATGCTGACTTCGTTGTTGATACTTCAAATCAAGGGAGGCAATTTGATCAAATATTAGACGTGCATATCCAATAAATTATTCTCGAAACCAAAAATATCTCATTCGGGTATGTTCTGACACTCTCATAAAAATGCATCTTAGAGTAAATAATGTGCTACAAATATGACTTGTATTGATTTTGTAGATATTTATGGAGGTTGAATGATTTTGGCAGGTACTTTAAGATCTTTCTTCATTGAGTGAGGAAAGATCAAGACAAACAGAGGGTCATATAGTTGAAGAGAAACACGCGGGGGAAACCATTCCAACTGTGCCAACCAGTTCATCAGATTAGGTGTGATTTCTCCTTTCAGCATAGTTTATATAGCCATCAATTCTAGTTATATTTAATGTTTATGAATTGTTATGTGATTATTTATTAATGCAGGGTTTTCTATGTGATAATTTATTGAGGTATATCATATGTTTAGTACTTTTCATGTTCTCGCCTTGCATCCAGTAATGGTAGATACGATTCAATTTATATTACGTGAAATAAACCTTAGCTTCCTGTAGGGATTAATGAAGCGTTAGTTCATGCATCTACTACTAGGGGTCCTCCTAGAATAAGGACAAATGAACTGAGAAAAAATTCCATAAATAGTGTTGTTGTACTATGCCTCCTTTTTTCTAGGCATTGTTCCAAATCATGGAGCATGTATTGTTACCATCCATCCTAATAAGATCATCTTTTGCTATGTTTGTTTCATATTTTCTTTCCATATCCATTCCCATAGTTCATTTTTACCTTTGATTCATCTCATGGATACAACAACTGATTAGTGATATGTTTTGAGCCATAAAATAAAGGACTTTCATTTTAAGAACTTCTACAAGTTTGCTCAAATTGCTTTCTGGATCACTTTAGGCTTATTTTTTGGGCCTAGTTAAGTGTAAACAACTTGTTCATGTTTTCTTACTTGCTTCCCCAAATTTTCAACAATAATAAATAATTGGGTTTTAGGTTTCATGAAACCCTTCTTCCATTATAGGTGTCATGAGTTTCAAGGCTAGCAACTAAGAGTTTGTGGGGAATAGGAATTGAAGAGGATGAGATCCCTCCAATGAATGAGAGATTGATAAATTTTTCATGCACTTATTTTACATTTCAAATACTAAATATGCACTCCAATATTGTGTGGGATTGTTACATACATTTGAAGGGAACCATGTATCTAATAAACATGGGAAACTATGGAGTGTGCTTGTTTCTATTGATGTCTTGTTGGCATTTGGAACCTGATGGATAGTAAATTCTAAAAGCATGTTGTTAGCTTGGTTGGATGATTATCCCAAATTAATGATCTCTTAAGTGTTTTGATGCCTTTTGTCTTGATTAGCTTCGATGATTTCAAACCTATTTACTCAAGAGGATTTTACTAAGTGGATTATGCATTGGTCATTTGTTGTGGGGATTGACTTTCCTTTGCTATGGAGGATCCTCAAGTGGTTCACATTACTGGCATGGTAATGGAATTCGTGAAGTGATAAGAGTCTTACACTTAAGAATATAAATCATGTAAATCAAAGAACACATAAGCCTACATTGCAACCAAATACTTGTGCCCATCTATGTTATTATCCCTACTATTAAGTTCTTCATCACTAGTTGTTGGCATACCTATCATTAAATTGGATTGATTATCACATTCATGAAGATAAATTTCAATGCATAGATACCATCTTTACACTTATTATCAAGTTTCATTGGTTACCACATATGAGAAACTATGAGTCAATGCTTGATGCCAAGTGATGTGCTCAAGTGTTTTTAATTGTGAAGTTGTTCACGTGCAATAGGAAATAAAGGAGTTTCATGAGCATGAGAAGAGTTAAAAATAAGGGAATTTTAGTTGTGTCTAGAGATTCTTTTCGATTTGTTTGGAGATGAGTTACACTACACTAAAAAATGCAACATTGTTTCATAAGGAAAAAAACACATTTATGGAAAAGGTTTTATCCATGCTAAAAGCCTCGTATCCACTAATGCAAATGTCAAGTGAAGGGAATCACTGATTTTTTATCACCTTAAAACGAATTAATTCTTCCAATGTGATTCATTATGTGTTCAAATGCTTTTAGAATTCGCTAACCCTTATAATGTTTTTTCTATAAAATCCTACTTTTTAATTAATTTCTTGTCATATCGTTAATAAATTGAGAATCCTTGGTCCAAGAACTAAGTATCCCTTGCAGGTAGTCATTTAATATGTAATCTATCATTCTAAATGCACTCTTAACCTCCATTTTTGCCCAAGATGCACAAATATTCAAACAAACCCATCATGGGTTCCCGGGGTCAAAACATGTCATTTAATTAATTTTTTGTCACGTTTTAAAATTAGTTTAACATTTATAAATGGGAAACTAGATAGACCATGTATCTAGTCAATTTGTATAAAATTGTGTAAGACGAATGTGTGGATACACTTATATTTCACTTGCCTATCACTTAGTGCCCCAATGAGACCCCACAACAAAGTGAAATGATTCCTAAAAATTACACACATTGGGAAAAAGTATTTGGTAGAAAGGAAGGTAACCAATAGCTAACATCCATTCTCAATCCTTCTCTAGAATCAACATGGAGGTGGAAAATATATGGGAATAGAAAAAAACTACTAGAGGATGTGCAACACTAGTTGGGAAAGAGAAGCTAGTGAAAATTACTAGAGGAAGGAACACTCTCTAGAGAGAAGCCATGCATTTTGTTGATGTATACCCCACCGGACCTTGTTGAAGGCCAAAAACAAGTAATTTTCACTACCAAAGAAGGTAGAGATGCTACATGGAAAGAAAAACTATGCATTTTTGGCTATTGTACCTTGATGGACCCAATTGAGGGATCATTATGCATAAATAGGGAGTGTGCACTAGTAGATAAAAAAAAATTCACCCTTATTAAACCAACAATGTGTTTTTTTCTATTCAAACTTCACGAGACACCAACGAAGGGACTAAAATATATTAAGAGAGAGAATGAATTTTTGGGGTAACCAAGTGTGTTGCTTGCACAAGGGAACAATGCACTTTTTCTTCTATGAGACTTCACTAGACCATACCGAAGGAAGGAAAACATCCAACAAGCTAAAAGAGATTGTTGGATGCACTGGGGTGAATGGGAAAGGAAACAACTAGTGCATTTTATCCTCCAAAGAATAGTTATGCATTAATTTTACTAAATTTATCCTTCCAAGGATACAATTCATTATTTGGGAGGGTGTCGGATGCTTTGGCATGCATTTTCCTTCTTTATCGTTAAGAGGAAAGGAATTTCTCTCCTTAATATCTTTCTTCATTCTTTGATGCCCATTATTTCTTTCTCTAGCTTATTTACTTGTAGGTTATTTTTCAGATGTGGTGAAGCATTGTTGACAACCAAGGAAGCATGTTGTAATCATATACATCTCTAGAAATTGATTTTGGTGAGAGAAAATGAGTTTTTTCTTTAGAAGCATGCATTAGCCTTCATAATCCATTGACATTGCCATGGATAATACAAAACATATCAACATCTTTCTTGGATATATGTTGGATTCATTGCAAACTCAAGAGGTTGGTTATTGTTCTCTTGTGATTTATTATGGAGTGGGTTAATCATATCTTTCATTTTCTGGCTCATAGCCTCCCTGAGCAATGTGTTGCTTTTCTGGGTTGATCTAGCTTGGATATATTACCATTTCTAGTGCTTGAATGATGCACTGCAAGTCTCAAATATCTCAATCCTTCTAGTTACTTTTTAACAGTTTCCATGGTATTGTTAAGGAATGCTTGTTGATAAAACATTATTACATTGAACTACATGCATCTTCTCAAAAAAATTTAAACTGTGTTTCCTTCATTTATTAATCCCATGTTGTTTTCTTACTTTTCATTTGTAACGACCTAAGATAGATTAGTTTGTTGCATCATCAAACATATGGGAGAAGAATCTTCATGACTTTGAGAGAGTGGGAAAGAAATGGCTTTAGTGAGTAATATTTTCATATGTCGATCTTTTAATATACTATATTCTATAATGTTGTTAGCACCATTGTGTATTATATGTGTAGGGGAACTAATATATTAACTCAAAGGAAGTTCAATCATTTTCCATCCTGGTGATCATAAGCTTGATATCTCATATTGATTATTGAATGTTATTATTAACTTTTAAGCTAGTATGGTTGCGAGGTATTACCTTTATTCTCCTTCCTTATTCACTCATTGATTTGTTAAATTACTTTGTTTCAAAGTTTATTATTTTGTTAAATTGTGTTAATGGGATGTTTTCTTACAAGGGTATGAGGACAGTGGAGAAGTCAAATAAGGATATAGTGATAGACTTGGACATACTTCACTTGGATATTTATTTCTATAAAGTATTCATATTTAGAGCCATTAGGGAACCTTGTATTCTAGATTGGAGGAAATTGTCAAATGTCATGCTTTGTCTCCTCATTGATACTATTTTTTTTTTTAAGACCTATAGTTCGTCAGTCTTTCAACGTCTCTAGCGTCGTTTCAATAGCATATACATCACAAGTGAAATGTCGTTGATATAGCATACATGTCGGAAGACCGACATTACCTGTCGTTGGTATTCCAACGTCCCTAGCATCACTTCCATAGCGTAAACATCATAGATGAGACATCGTTGATATAGCATACACATTGGAATAATGACGTTACCTTTCCTCGATCTTCTAACATCCCTAGCATTATTTTCATGGCATCAATGTCGTAGGTGAGACGTCAGTGATATAGCATACATGAGTAAAGACCGATGTTACCTTATGTCGGTCTTCCGAAGTCCCTAGCATCGTTTCCATGGTGTCAACATCGCAGGTGTGGCATCACAGGTGAGACGTCCCGATGTCGCTGTAGCGATGTCCATAGTGGGCTTGGACAATGAAGTCTGAGACGACACGTGTCCGCATGAAACATCACAATAGAGACGATATTTGTTTCATCAAAATACTGACATCATGTGAAATGATGTTAGAGGGGGTCCAACGTTTATCATTCTCCCAACAATATAAAGTGGCAATTTCTACGAACATGTCGTCGAAATTTGACCCAAATGTACTAGTGTCATTTTCTATTAAATAGATTTCCAAAGTCTATAGCATCCATGCAACATTTGATCCATCACTCATGACATCATTTGCAGAACAATCAACCAACCAATTTCCCCAACAGATCCAATGGATCATCTTTATCACTGCCAAATGGTCGAGGAATCAACAACTAGTCAAAACATTATAAAGGTGTGACAACAAAACCACCTCTCTATAGTTCATCCTCTCTAATANAGAACAATCAACCAACCAATTTCCCCAACAGATCCAATGGATCATCTTTATCACTGCCAAATGGTCGAGGAATCAACAACTAGTCAAAACATTATAAAGGTGTGACAACAAAACCACCTCTCTATAGTTCATCCTCTCTAATATGCATGCTCAAACATATGAATGAGTATCACTTGAATAAATTGATCTCCAAGACCCATCATTTGTCTTTCACTAGAGGTGTCAACTTATCTGGTGGCTTCGAGGGAGAAAATCCTCGTCTCCACAAGCAATCAAGATGGATGAAGAAGTATTCAAGACCATAAACAACTATGATTTTTCCCCAAAATGACAATCTACTCCATCATCCATGATAAATCAATTCCCTGCAACCATGATCGACCTCAAGCCATAACATAATTGATCCATACCATGAATGAACCCACCACAACATCTATGGTGATATAGGTCTCTCAAGAATCCATAAATGGATTCCCATGGGAAACATTCATGAGGCTTTTGTAAAGTTGAGAATTGGATTGAACTATCGATGGTCAGTCTACCCTCTAGTTTGATGACGAGATCTTCAAGAAAACCACTCAGAAAAACCATGCTCCTTTGTGTGTCTCCCTCTGTACATTAAACTACAACTCTACCTATCCCACATCATAATCCATATCATGATTTTCTCCTTAGAATGATGACTTTTCGACCCATATTTCATACTATATTTATTTAGACATCATTGCACCCATTATCTAATGTTGCATACAATTATTTCACAAGTTAATTCTCTCTCCAAGCGATTTCACAAAACATCCAGGCTCTTCAACGAATGAATTGTCCCCCACATGTCCTAAAATATTTTTCCCAAAATCCATATCCCTCAAGTAATCCATGATCCTCT
>SNQJ01S0040870.1:8679-29188 GCA_010110895.2 Picea sitchensis
AACAGAACTATAAGTATAGTTAAGTGAGTTAAGATCAGTTGTACTAGTTGTAACTAAACATGCACTAGTGAGAGTTCAGTTAATCAGTGAACTCACATGCAATTGAAGATTCACCACGGTTAACTACATGCATGTCAGATCCAATGGAGACCCAGTTGAGATAACAAGTGAAAGGGACAGTTTAGCTATCAGTTGTGATTTGATCACACATGCAGTGGATATGCTTATGAGCATGTGCAAACTAGGCAATTTGTATCATTGTGAGAATTCGAATTGCAGAGTTTGTGCAGAGGAGGCAAGTTGTCTGGACACAGGAATTGGCACATGTATTTGTTGATTTGTGTATGACAGTGTGAGATGATTGTATTGTACTGAGAGCTCTTGGATTAGAGTTTTGTATGAGATTGTTCCATGATTCATGATATACATAATATATGATAGTGGGGTTTTTTAGCTTTACGCTTTCCCTGTAAAACTTTTGTGTTATGTGTTCTTGATATTTCACTTTGTGATTTTGATTGTGATCGTGGTTTAATTTTCCACAAGAATAATAGTAGAAGCGATTCTGTATTTAAAAGTGGCATATAATTGTTAGATCAGAAGAATCGCAAGAAATACTTAATTTGTATTGAAATTTCTACAGAACCTCACATGACGTCGAACACCCTACAGAGGTTCAAACCCCTCATGAAGTTCTATGTAGATCGACACTTCATCTATATTACTATGCGAGTAGATGAACATAAGGAGGAGATTTATTTGTACTACAGGATCACGGAAGAGTACCTCAAGGAGATCACCAAGGACTAATCAACAACCCTCCTTATCCTTGTTGACCCTGCAGAGATTTCTGACCCCAAACTTGACAGCTCGGAGGCCACTCACAAGGAACATGACACACCCGAACCCAGTAGAAGGAAGAAGACAGAAGAATTCCAATACTTAAGCAGTGTGTTGGCACAGGGGCAGACCGAGGGTTCAATGCTACAACAACGCACCAACAAAACCCTAACTACAGGACCTTTCGGCAACACCTACGAAGTAGATGAAGTCTCAGTCAAGGTAGAGGCAGGGGTGGTAAAGGACTTAGGTGTCTGCAACCTTAGCTGGGTAATAGATATATGATTGTAATACTTAACAGAGCACTTAGCACCAACATTTCATCAATATTTAACCATTATTTTCTCCGCAAATAAAACAAATCTAATGTATCTAAGCACTTATCATAGAGAAGTAGGTTAGATATAACAGATTCAGGTACTAGCTCATTCATATAAGTCAGATGTAATATCCATATACATTATTAGCACAAATAATAAACAGATATATCTATCTATATCAAAGCACTTAGAAAGTAAGGACATAAACACATCAACACATTGCACAAAGTAGAGCAACACATCATATACGTGGTTCACTCCCACCCTAGGGCTACATCCACCAACTCTTCTTCTTTATTATCTTTGTCAAGCTTCTTACAAGCACATAGAATCCAAATCCTACTTCGCAGAAGATAGGAGTTATGTGCACACTCTGCCAGATCCTCCTTCTTCGAGCTAGGGTAAATCACCAAGCCTTCTTACAATTACTTGCACGTAACTCTACAAGTCTCACACATTATGCACTGAGCACTTTACAATCTTGATCACACAGATCCAACTCTAGCACTTATATATTCCCTATGACCTCTTTCATTACATCTCCTAGTATTCTATATATACTTTACAAAATAGGCCTAATCATGGGTAAACCCATGGACTGACATCCCCATACCTGTTAAATAATACCAAATCCCAAAAAGGACCTAAAACAGGTCAAGCTCCCGCGATCTTTGCTTTGTCTTGCGCTCCTCCTTCGACAGGATATCAAAGTCCCAAAATAGGTCAACTTGACCAAGGATCTCCAAAAACATGGTCAAGGGCCAACAGGCCCCCAAAACTCACCCTTGACTCGTCCCGAGTCACTCTGGTCTAGGTAGTTCTGCTTTGAAAGCCTCGAGCTTGGCTCGAGATGCTTTGACTTGTTGTTGTGCCATGACCTCTTGTGTAGCAAAGTCTTGGATGACTACCTTGTTCACAGGTCCCTCTAGGTGTTGTTCAACTGAAATGACAACCTGCTCCAGTTATGCTCCTCGGCCTTTGAACTCTGTGAACAATTGGTAGGCCTTATCTTGTACAGGTTGGAGCCTCTGAGTTACTTCCATAACTCTACTATGGATAATGTGGATCTGTTTTTGGGAAATGCACTGCTCTTGGGAGCACTTCATTATTTTCGTAGCTGACAGGGGCTTCAAATGTGCTTGTATCATTCTGTCTTAATACTTAACCTCTTGGAGATGTGACTCCAATTCCTTCAGTTATGGATTCTCAATGAGTTTCTCGTAGGTATGGGCATTGCGATCAATGAGTTTCTTATATTCCATAGCAAGGGATTTTATTCTCTCAACTACACTTCGAGCATTTTCTTCTCTTTGATCCCTTACATCATGTGGAGTCTCGGGTACTGCACGGAGCTCTAAGTCTGTGATGCATTGTTGTAGTTGTTGGATAAATTCTGTGAGCTGCTCTATTTGTTGTGTGACTCGGTCCTCTTCCTTTATTTCTACGATTATCATAGAGAGAAGTGCTCTATTGATTGCTTCTTTTACTTCGAGTTTCTCTGCGAGCAACTATTCTTTTCCTTATTGTATCTGTGCTTTTTCTTCATCAAACTTTGCTTGGAGAGCAATATTTTCCTATTCTGCAGCTCAACGTTGCTCTACAAGTACTCCTTGTACTTGCACCAAAGCATGGGTGACTTGTTCTATTTCCTCTTGTGCTCGTCAAAGGTGAGCTTCGACTATCTCAGCTAGTCGGTGGAGTTGGGTTGGCTCATCTCCCAACTCTGGTTCTCCCGATGGCAGAGGCATAGTGGAGACTATGTGGTTGGACTGAAGGTCCTGTTGTACCCCTTGGAGCTCAAATTCAATCCTATCATACATTTCTTCCTGTTTCACTCCTTGTTTCTCTACTATCTCCAGTGAAGCATCATTTCGGGCTGCTATGATGAAGTCAAAGTCATCGGAGGTGAGGACAGTTTACATATTGGTCATGGTGGCTTTCAATTTCTTCCAAGAAGAAGGTTTTAGGGGGGAAACCTTCCTCTTCTTTAAGGGTTCAACCTCGTCTCTAGGCAGTGTTACTTCGTTGGGCTTATGTTTAGCTTCTACTTCGTCACCACCACCTAGGTTAGGTGACATGGACGCGGTCTTCACTAAGGTGTTGCTTAAGTTTTGGACCTCCTCAGTCTTATTTTTTCTGCTATTTCTGGGTGTATTATGTTCTTTATGAGTGTCCTCTGGGCTGTCAAGATCAGATATCTCTGTGGGGTTGGCGGGGATAAGAAGGTCAGTGGACCATTCCTTAGTGATTTCCTCAAGGTATTCTTCTGTAAGATTATAATATGACTGGAGTTTCTCTTTATGTTCATCTTCTCGCATTGTAATGTAGATAAAGTGTCAATCTGCATTGAACTTCATCAGGGGTTAGAACCTTTGTAATGTGTTTGGAGTCATGCAAGGATCATCTTCGATGGATCACTTTAGCTGGAGGTAGTATGTATGAAACACAACATTCGACTACCATTATTTGTTCATATCAGTTGAATACCACAGGGTAGTGAACTTTGCAGCAAGTGGTTCAAATGGCTCTATGTCAGGGAAGGTTTCTCCCTCCAGCATCTCCTAGGAAAAAAATGAAATGAGGACCAGAAGCCAGCTGAAATGAAATTAATAACCCTGATCTTGTACTTCTCGAAACTCTAGTTCCAACTGGTTAACTAGGTACTTCACCCAATTCATCTGTAGGCCTTCCACGCACTTCCTTGCGAGGTCAATGACAAAGCCGATGACCTACGTATGTTAGTTCTTCCTTAATAACTTTCCAACTATTAGTTGACATGCTAGGCACACTGTGCCACTCTAGATGGAAGCTACTTAAAAGAACACTTAGCACCGACAGTTCATCAATGTTTAACCATTATCTACTTCGTAGATAAAATAGAGCATCGCATCATTCATTCAAATCTGATATATCTAAGCACTTATCATAGAGAAGTAGGTTAGATATAACAGATTCGGGTACTAGAACACTCATATAAGTCATATCTAACATCCATATACATTATTATCACAAAGCACAAACATATCTATCTATCTATATCAAAGCACTTATCAAGTAAGGACATAAACACATCAACATATTGCGCAAAGCAGAGAAAAACATCATATACGTGGTTCACCCCCACCCTGGGGCTACGTCCACCAACTCTTCTTATTTATTATCTTTGTCAAGATTCTTATAGGCACATAGCATCAAAATCCTACTCCGCAAAAGACAGGAGATCTGCACGCACTCTGCCAGATCCTACTTCTTCAATCTAGGGTAAATCACCAAGCCTTCTTACAATTACCTGCATGTAGCTCTGAAAGTCTCACACAATATGCACAAATCACTTTACAATATTGATCACACAGATCCAACTCTAGAACTTAGATATTCCTTATGACCTCTCTCATTACATCGCCTAGTCTTCTATATATACTTTACAAAATATGCCAACACAATGCATTAGATAAGATTGCTTCAGTATCACCTGACCGAGGGGGTGATGACGAAGTAGAAGAAATGAATGGAAAATAAGATGAGCAGAAGAAAGGTGAAGTAACACCGCCTACAGATGAGGCTGATCCCCTGAAGAAGAGAAAGGTTTCTCCCCTGAAACCCTCTTCCCAGAAGAAATCAAGAGCCACTTTGACCAAGATGCATACTGTGCTCACTGTCAATGATTTTGACTTCATCATCGAAGCTGTGAACAACGCCTCAGAGGAAATCTTGCAGAAACAAGAAGACAAGCAGGAGGAGATGTACAATAGAATTGAGGTCAAACTATGAGGGGTACAGCAAGCCCTTCAGTCCAGTCACGTAGTGTCCACTACACCCCTGCCATTGGGAGAATTAGATTTGGGAGATAAGCCAGCCCAACTCCGATAACTAGTTGATGTGACTGAAGCTCACCTTCGTCGCGCACAAGAAGAAATAGAACAAGCCACCCAGGCCTTGAATAAAGTGCAAGAAGTAATAGTAGAACAACATTGAGTTGCAGAGCAGGAGAATGTTTCCCTCCATACAAAGTTTGAAGAGGATAAAACACAGATTCAATAGGAAAAAGAACAGTTTCTCGCAGATCAACTCGAAGTGCAAGAAGCAGTCAACAGAGCACTTCTCTCTGTGACAGGCTTAGAGCCAAAGGTAGAATACCGAGTCGTGCATCAAGTATACCAGCTCATAGAAGCTATCTAATAGCCAGCAAAGAATAGCAAACTTAGAGCTCCGCATAATGCCGGACACTTCGTAGGATGTGAGGGATCAAAGGGAAGCAACTACTCAAGGCATAGTTGAAAGAATCAAGGGCCTCACCTTGGAATATAAACAACTGAGTGATCGTAGTGACCAGACGTATGAGCAACTCACTGAGAATCAAAAACTGAAGACACTGGAATCACAACTCTAAGAGGCAAAGTATCAAGAAGAAATAATACAGGCGCAATTGAAGCCCCTGTCAGCTATTGAAAGAATGAAGTGATGCCAAGAGTAGTGCACTTCTCAACAGCAAGTCCACACCATTCAGAGAAAATTCATGGAAGTGACTCAGAGGCTCCAACCTATACAGGATGAGGCTTTCCAACTATTTGTAGAGATCAAAGGTCGAAGAGAAGAACTAGAACAAGTTGTCACTGCAGCAGAATGGTGCCTAGAGGGACCTGTCAATGAAGATTTTATCCAAGAGTTCGTTGAACAGAAGGTCATGGCACAATAACAAGTTGAAGCATATTGAGCCAAGATCAAGGATTTTGAGGCAGAATTATCATATCAGAGTGACTCAGGATGAGTCACAGGTGAGTGTTGGGGGCCTGTTGGCCCTTGACCAAGTTTTGAGGATCCTTGGTCATGTTATACCTATTTTTGGGAATTCGATAGGCTATCGAAGGCAGAGTGCAAGACGAAGCGGAGATCGCAGGATCTCGACCCCATTTTAGGTATTTTTGGGATTTGGGATTATGTAATGAGTATGGGGATGTTGGCCCATGGGTTTACCCATGTTTAGGCCCAATTTTGTGATGTATAAATAGATGTTAGGTGATGTAGTGAGTATGAATGGCTAATTTCAAATGACAATTCATTTGTAAGTGGTGTTGAGTGAAAGTAACAGTTGTAAGTTCTTTGTGTATGTTTGCAAGGCTGAGTGCAAGTGGCTGTAAGGGACTATATGTAGGCTTTGTGCAGTAACCTAGCTTGGGGAAGGAGGATCTAGCGAAGAGTGCACAGATCTCTTGTCTTCTGTGAATTTGATCTGAAGGCTCTGTGCATGTAAGAATATTGAAGAAAGCTAATAATGAAGACGAAGAGTTGGTGGATGTAGCCCTAGGGTGGGGGTGAACCACGTACATCTTGTGTTGTGAATGCTTTGTGCGATGTGTTGATGTGTTTATGTATTTACTTGCTTAGTGATTTGATATACATGAATGATAGGTAGATGTGTTCTTACTTTGTGCTTAATAATGAGAGTAAATGATGGATCTAACATGTGTGAATGTGCTTGTATTTGAATCTTCTAGATCTAATATGTTTCATCATGCTAAGTGTTGCTAGATGCTAGATCTGGTTGAATACTGCGATGCTTTATAATTAGGGTTTTACCTGTGGAGTAGATACTGGTTAAACATTGATAAACTATATTTCTATGTGCTTTGTCAAGGTGTTACAATCACATATCTATGTCCCAGCTAAGGTTGCAGACACTGGAGTCCCGCAACCACCCCTGCCTCTACCTCGGGTGAGACTTCATCTACTTTGCAAGTGTTGCCGAAAGGGTCGGTAGTTAGGGTTTTGTTGGTGCATTTTTGTAGCGTTGAACCCTGGTTTTCCCCTGTGCCAATAGTGATGAAAGGCAAGTGGACAACCAAAATTAGAAACAATTMTCCTACCAACCATCTCTCGGCTGATCTAAGTCAGATCATGCCCATTGTTTTCTTAAAATTAACAATATCGATGTAAATTGATGAACAACTTCATACTCATGGTTTTCCATCTGTCTCCTTATTTTAWTTATGCATCAAATGTATTGTATAAAAGCCCTAGMTTTCCTTGAGCTCGGGGAATTATTTGGGCAATACGATTCAGACGTATTGTAAAACTTAAGACTTCTGCACTATAATTTTATTTATCCTCGTGTTCGCATGATGGTGTGTTGATTGTTCGTGTTGTTTTGATTTCATAATCCAGTTCCTTTTATAATGAGGAAGGCCTCCCTCCTTAGTCAAGTATTTCCTATAAATTAAGCATAGGATTAGTATTTCATTGTTGTTTATTTAATTTCATAGTTGCTTTGTTTTTTCATATTGCTTCAATTCCAGGTTTTATAAATAGTTGATTAGAATTCAGGTGTAGTTAGTATTTTGTTTCTTTATGTTGTGTAATAATAATTGTGAATCATGTGTTGACCATATTTATAACAATTTTTGAATAGAAAATGTTGTTGCATCTCCATTGTTGGAACTCCGCTTGCATATTTTTCTTTACTATGCTTTCTTTTAGATTTGTGATAGTTTTATTCTCTAACAATTTGGAATTGATATTTTGTCGATTTTATGAGTTTTCATTATCTTATACATCATATGATAAAGTGATTTTAACACATCTCATTATATGTACAATCGCATAACTGTTACAGCAAGTCAAGGTCATCATCATACTTTAGCAAGTTACCATTAGGTACTAGTGTGATTTACTTTCCACAAAGTGTGATTTCCTTTTCCGCAAAGAGTGATTTATTTTATATAGTGGAATTTTCTTTCTGCAAGTGTGATTCTTTATATACAAGAGTGATTTACTTTTTGCAAAGTGTGATTTAATTTCCACAAGCGTGATTTACTCTCCACAAGTGTGATTTACTTTCCGCACAATGTGATATACTTTCTTGAAAGTGTGACATTTATTTCCCTGCAAATTACAAATTTAAGGAGTATAGTGTTGGACACACCTACCACACTTAGAGGGGGGGTGAATGAATGTGGGGCTCTTTTTACCAAAACTTCCCTCTTACACAAAACTCATTAGTTAGCATTCAACGGTTACTTATTACTCATTGTTGTCATTTATAACTAGTTAGATGTGAACATATATCAGCAGCATATATCAGCAACATAGATCATCAATAAGTCATCACCACAAGGAACACAAAGAACACAAGATGTATGTACAATTTTATTTTTATTATGTAATCCTTGGGGTTTTTCAGCAACAACTAAATAGAGTACAAGTCTACAATAGCACCATCTCTATAATGAAAGACTCGGCTTACACCCTCAGCACCAACTGAGATGAGGAAACAATCCTCAACAAATATTAATTGGCAACAAGTACGTGACCTGTCAATAGTGAAGCCTGCATGTGTACATTCCCTGGATCACTACAGCCTTCATATGTACACAGCCAATCTATACAACAACCTGTGTATGCATTCTGAGCTATTAGGGTTTATCTTTTTCATCACATACTCAGATCCTATGCAACCTACAAGCATAATTTCTTCTATCTACCACAATCCAAACTGACAACCAACCAGTCACAACACATCCAATCTCTCCAATAGCTTACTCATGCTCCACAACCAATCAATATGGATGTTAAGTCAACCATGTATAAGCAACTAGTATACCATAGAAATCATATCACAACTGAATCACAAGACTACTGTTCACTCCATAAACCAACATAAACCACATCACAATAGCCATACCAAGAATTCCCTAAGTATTCACAACACAACAAGCAATACTATCCATTAAGACAATGATGTAACCATACTAGTGTCTCAGTTGTTGCACTCTTTTCATCACCTTGGTGAGAAAATAAGAGGTGCTTGCATGCCCAGTTGGGTCTTGTTGAGCATGACAGTGTAGAGGAAAGAGTTAGAGAAAGAAAAACAAAACTATAAGAAAAAATTAAATTAATACAAAATAAAATCATAAGCATAGGGACATAGAGATAACAAACACAAAAAGACCCATGTCACCAATGTTTTTAGGCTTATCTATTGATGAAATCAAAGCACCAAGAAGAAAGGGGACTATGAGTCCCTTCTTCCTCCAAGGGAAGGCTCTTGGACCCTCACAAGCTTGCTCTCCTTGCAACAAGAAAAATGAAAATGGTGATGAAAGAACTCCTTGCAAATCCACTCAATGGAGACGTGGATTTCTCAATGAAATGGTGCCAATGTGTTCTTGTCAAGGATGGATTCCTTAAAACAATATAGGCAGCATAACATTACTTGAAATTCCTTGAGAAAATGAGGTTCATTCATGGCTTTTTATAGCATTGCATTGGGTTATTGTGTAACTGCTTTGTAGTGTGAAAAGAGGCCATTTAGGGAATTATTAGGTCTTTGACCAGCCCACCATTCGGATCCAGCCCAGATTTGGAAGTCAAATCATCTTGGGAGTTGAACCATAAGTGGTTGGGAGGCTGACCACATTAATAAATGCATCGTTTAGCAGGTGCGTGGATTTTTGCGCTAACAGTCGTGCATCGTGCGTGTATGCATGCATTCTACGTCCCTGTTCCACGCATGTGCGCACGGGCCCCACTTATGTAAAGTGCTCTTCAATTTTTCACTACTTTGTATAGTTTTTGACCTTTTTGGAATGTTGTGAGATTAATTCAAGGCCATGAATGACTTCATTACTGTTTGACGATGTTGAGTTCTTGTCGCCATGTGCGGATGAAATTTCAGTGATAACATATGCCCCCCTGATGGATGAGGTTAGGAGCATACGTATAGCCGAAATCCATCAATGTTTCTTCTACTAAGAATGTTGTTGTAAGATAGAGCAATAGTGGGATCGTTCAAAGCGATCCGTTGGAGAAAAAAGGAACTGGTAGGACCCAACCTTCTATGAGGTGCGAAAAATAGAAAACTGTGTACAAATGAGGCGGGCATGCCCCATGCTCGTGTTATGTAACTCTGACAAAAGATGACTAAAGTGTTGGTGTAGACAACTGCAGTGCCCTCGAGAGCGGTGATGATAAAGGCAAAATACAATGCTACAAAGGAACATACTTTGAATAATGGGCAAGGATCACGGTAATAAGTATCGGCGATGATGCGGGTATTGATGGCCCTACCAAGTTCAGAGGTCTTTGGCAAATGATAGAAATAACTGCAATAGTCACAAAGTAAGACCCACTATAACATGAGAAAGTGTTGGCGTCGAATGTTATGGGGGCCAACGACAGCAGGGAGCAATGGTGTTTCACCATGTGTCGTCCGAGATCTCTCATTGAATGGAGAATGAGAATCAAGATACTGTCGCCCTTCCGAAAAATTATGATGATGTCGACAAAAGGGGAACGCGACTCCTAGAAGCAAAGGGCTTCGTGGAATCTACTGAGGTGAGGAAGTGGCAGAGGTACCTGGATGAAGTCAAGAAGTGGGAAGACTCAAGACTGCCCTTGGTTGGAGGATGTATGAGATAAAGAGTGGCCACAACCATGTAACCAGGTCGAGTGTCAGGGGGATGACAAGACCGGTGATAAGTTGTGCCAAAGGCGGGACAAGGTGAACAAATTCAGAGGGTAGAGGTAAGTGACCTGTGGATTACTCTGAAGGTATGGACGATGTCGGAAAGGGTAGATGATAAGTAATGCTCCAACCAAGGGTGACATGGGTTGTGTGTGGCCAAAAGGAAAGAAGCAAGTCGCCAACGGTGACGACAAAAAAGAGAATGTAATGACTGGAAATAAAGGCGTTTGTACAATAAATAACGAATAATTGAGGAGAAATGTACAAATACAGAAACGAGTGCCCCAGTGTGGTATGGATGGCCCACGTAGGGCATAATGTGCTTTGGAAAACTAATGAAGGGTGGGGGCCCCATTGGTGAGTTTTTGTATGAGGTAGGTGGAATGAAGGTAGGTTTGCATATGGGCAAACTGATGGTGGATGAAATGGAGGTTTCATGATACTGCAGAGGTGTAGGTAAAGAATAGAACCGTAAAGAGATAAGCTGGGAGTCTGTGTGGGAAAGCTAGCAAAATGAGGAGAAGGAGGATGTGGTTGATGCACGTCATGATGAAAGACTATAGGGACTCCCATCCCTAAAGGGTAATGAAACACAGCATGAGTGTCAAAAAGTGGCAAAAGGTGCTATGAATGAGACAACTTATGTGGGTAAGAATGCTACCGGGTAACAGTACCGAAGATGCAAATGGAGGCGTGGGTACTACAGAGCCGGGAATGGGGATCCTAGAGGAAAATATCAGAGGGTGTGATTGGAAATGTAAATGCGATACAGCACGAAAGACTACATGCCAGTGCTGAGTATATACCTGAAGGGGTGATGCCGATGGATGATGATCAAGTACCTGCACACAGAAAAACCAAATACCCAAAGTGAACAATATATGAAGAGAATCAAAGATATGAGCATGTATTTGATAAATGTGACTATGCGTGTGCGTACCTGACCGTGATATGAGAAAAAGGCACCCCGGGGGCTCAGGATGAAAAGTGACCAAGGGACTGTTGTAATGTAGGTGACAGAATGTTGATCCCATGGCTGAAGACGGTTTGAAAAATGGACACCTTGGGCTCCCGGAATGGTGAGTGGAAGTTTGGAAAAAGGCCTATATATAGCTGTAGGGCCCACATTGACACCTCATTTGTACCTGTTGCAATAGTGACTGGACGAGCAGTTGTCAGAGGAGATTTGGAGATTCGGGGAGGACGAGGCATCCGATAAACGATTTGCAATAGGTTTTCAATTTTTGGGCAGGGGCTGTACAGAGGGTCGTACAGAGGGTTTTAGGGGGGCTGGGCCCCACATGCACGAGCGATCAGGTGATAGGCGTGCATACATGCACGCCTATACACCAGATATGCGTGCATGGGTGTGCGATGGGGAGAATTTAAGGCGTTCCCGAAGGGCGCGCCTATGAGTTGAACAGGCGCGCATCAATGCGCGCCTATGGGTTTGACAGACGCGCATCTGTGCGCGTCTATATGGTGAACAGGCACGCGTGGGAGCGTGCATGTGAAGCAAATAGGTGCGCACTGATGCACACCTGTGCAGTGCACAGGCGCGCATATATGCGCCCCTGTGTAATGAACAGGCGCGCATATGTGCACGCCTGTGTAATAAACAGGCGCACATGTGTGCGTGCCTATGGGTAACAAAAACCGCGCCTAAGAGGCAAGGTGGAAGGGTAAAAAACAAGTCATTTTGATGTTGTTGACGGTTGTATGAGCTGATATAGGTCTCTATGTTGTCTTCAGGTGGACCATAGTGATGATTCTAGTGCGGTGGCGAGAGCGAGACTGGGCGCAGTTGCGAGACGTCGTGGCCATTGAGGGGTCGGGTGTGTGTGCGACTTTGGCAGCCTGTGGGTTTCTAAAGTTCTTTGAGTGCCCGTTGATCCAAGAACAAGAGTATTTGTTGTAGTTCCTGATCCAGATGTGGAGTCCGGAGCTGCACTACTTCCTCGTACGAGGAGAGAAGATCCCCTTCACTCCGGTTGAGGACATTTATTTTTTGACTGGGCTCCCCTTTCAGGGAACACCCCTACGGGCGGAGCCGGTGTTTCCCAGGACCATTCAGCTGGCCGATATTGGCCAGAGATACCGCTCAGGTCGGGAATTTATGTCTGGGACTGTGGTGAGCATCAGTGCTATAGACTCCCTAGCACATCACTATATCGCAGCAATGATTGTTCATATATATGGGTCACTTGCGACCCAGCGGATTAGAGGTGGCCAGCTATTGGTGCTGGAGAGAGTGGTGGCCGGCGAGCAGTTCATGTGGGGGTTGACGTTGCATGAGTGGATGGTAGCGCAGTTGGACCGCTGTCGGTCCACAGGTGCGGGAGAGTTTTCTTTCGGGTCCATCCTAGTGGCCTGGTTTTTAGAGAGGGTGTCGATGCTGCACCCGAGGGTTCTACTGGAGATGCCAGGGGTGTGAGATTCGTGGTTGAGGCGGTGGTCGACCATTTTGCTTCGTCACGGTGGTGGCGAAGGTGGCCACTTCTTTTCAGCAAAGGTGGCAGGGATATGGCGGAAAATGCCACAGGTGATACTTCGGTACCCCTACGCTAGGGTGGACTTCCGGGGTGACCCGGACATGGTACTACCTCCAGGGGAGGCTTTTGACCATCGAGGTATGTTTAGTATGTTGGTATGTTTTTTATTTATATTTTCTTTTGAGATATCAGTCCATATGTATATGATATAGATGCTGATACTATCTATTGTTGTTGTTTTTTTTTTGTATGTGCAGACGTGGCACCTCGCGGGCGCGAGGTAGAGATGCAGAGAGAACTGGTTCATCGAGAGCCGGAGAGAGTACCGTAGGGAGAGAGGTGTCGGCGAGAGGGTGCTGAGGGGCGACCAGCTAAGCCGGAGCGGGCAGAGAGGTGGCACCGGTATGATGACCTGGGTGTGGGGCCATCACACGCTCCTCCGGCAGCGGCCGGAGTGGATTATGATGACATACGCCGTCATCTGGAGACGCTTCTAAAGGATGTGCCTGAGGGCATGTGGACATGCATCCAGGACGAGAGTTTCCTGGAGTAGTGTGTAGGGGTACCGCCACCATGGCTGACCATAGTGCGGCGAGTAGCAGTGCTTGTGGCTATGACGAGTGGACGCCTGCCGCCGAGGCAGGAGGGTCATGTCGGTGGTCCACCACCGCCTGGGGCAGGTGGTGGTGCAATAGAGGCACCCTGAGTGGTGTATGATGTACATCTTTGTTTTTGTTGTATATAGGCTGGTGGGCCCATTTTTTGTACCGCGTTGCTGCATTGACCTGCGGATACATGTATTTTTGTATGTAAACATTCGGATGGCCTGATGGGCCTTTATATATACATGAGTATACACATTTTGAGATCCTGATGTTGTCTACATGTTTTTTGTTAATGTGTTGAGTATGTCCATTCTATATATATGTTGTGACAGGGTTTCATGATATGTTTATGTATGTGTAGTTTGATGTGATATATGCCAATCTAACACCATGTTAGCTATTTGATCTGTTGTTTGATTCAATTTTCTTGGAATATGTGTAAATGTAATGGAATCAAAATGTCGAGATAACATCCTAACCTGCAGGTATTTGCAAAAGAGGCACGGATCGCATACACGGTACACATTGTTGAGATGGAGAACGACTAGTTGAGAGTCGAGGAAGACGCTAAGGTGATGAATATGATGATGTTGGGCGTCGTCCAAGAGGCCAATGACTGGAATGTATTCAGCTTGGTTGTTGGTGGCTGGCCCCAAACATATGCCGCTTGAATGTAGCATTTCATGTGAGGGGGTGTAGAGAGCCCAAGCATTCGAAGCGATATTTTGTGTCCAACGGCTGGCGCCATCGGCGTAACCAATGTGATAGGCTGGTGTAGGAAGCATCTATCAATAGCACAAAGGATAGTTTAGATGAGAGGGGAGGAGGAAAAAGACTAAAAAACACTAAAAAAGAAATAACCTAAAATAGAATGACTGCTTTTAAGCATAAAATTTCTTGAGATATAACCCATTGATGGGTTCCTTGAGAGAGAGGCCTTCGCGGGAGGCTAGGATGTATGCGCCTTTGGTGAGGCAATGTTGGATGATGTAAGGGTCGTGCCAAAGTGATTCTAATTTCCCGTGGCCAAAGGTATCATGAGCGATATCATAAGCCAGGACGAGGTTTCCTTCACGGAATGATCGAAGGTTGACATGGCGATCAAAGGTAGCCTTGGATCATTTTTTAGCTGCCTCATTGTTCTGTAAGGAAGATCGAAGATCTTCATCCAGAGACTCCAAGTTCAACAAGCGTTGCTCCATTGTAGCAGTGTCAGGTAATAGCTCAATTGTGGTGCGTAAGGTGGGAATTTCGCACTCGATGGGAAGAGTTTCCTCGACCCCATGGACTAAATGGAATGGTGTGAAACCAGTAGCGGTCTTCATTGTCGTTTGATAAGCCCATAGCACAGAAAATAACATATGATGCCAATTGGTTTTATATTTATTAACAGTGCACTGTAACATGGTCTTGAGGACTTTGTTAACTGCCTCGACCTGTCCGCTTGAATGAGGGTAATATGGTGAGGCAAACTCGTGAGAGAAGCCTAACCGAGTTGAGAGTTTGACGAAGATCTCATTCTCGAAGTGTTTCCCATGGTCAAAAACAAGTTGGAGTGGTACTCCAAAACGGGATATGATGTGGTTAAAGAAAAAACGTGTTGCAGTGTCAGCGGTATTGTTGAAAGTGGGCATAGCTTCGGCCCATTTGGTGAAGTAATCAACGGAGAAAACAATGTATTTGTGACCATTGCTGGAGGGGGGATTACAAGTCATAAAGTTGATGCCCCATTTGCAAAAAGGGTCGGCTATAATGACAGGGTGGAGAAGAGAGGGAGGGGCCCAGGCTTTGTTGGTGTAGAGCTGACATTGCTCACATCGTTTCACGGCATGAATGCAATCGTGAAACAAGGTAGGCCAAAAGTAACCGGCTCAGATAATCTTTTTAGGAGTGGATATACTCGAAAGATGGCCCCCACATGCGCCATTGTGGCAGTCGTTTAAGACTCTGTCGGCCTCGTCGATAGTCAGGCATTGACGAAGAATGGTGTCGACGCCCCGCCGGTATAGGATGTCTCCGATGAGGAGGTAGCGGGGGGCCTGATGGCGAATACGTCGACGAGCATCTCATGAAAAGTGGTTACCAAACTTTTGAGTTCGTAGGTAGACAAGAAGGTCGCCATACCAAGGATCATCGGAAGTGATGTAAAACAGATGTTTGTCAGGAAAGTTGGTGTTGACGGGGGTACTGGTGGTGTCAGAGGGGAGGGTCGTGACAAGTTCGGGGAGAACTAGGGCCTTCTTAATCTTAGGTGTTGATAACTCGAGGTCGTAATATTGGAGGATAACGATCCATTGAGAGAATTTTCCGTTAACTTGCTGCTGGCTGAGCAAGTACTACATGGGTTGGAATCTGCAACTACCTTTGTGGTGCGAAGCAGAATGTAATGGCGCAGTTTTTGGACTGCGAGGACAACTGCAAGAGCAAGTTTCTCTTCGTTTTTATACTTCAAGGGTTGTCTTGAGAGGTTCTTACTAACGTAGTAAATGACATGTTCACGATTGTCATCTTCGATATGGACGAGGACGCCGACTATTGATACAGCTGATGCTGATACGTAGAGGATGTAGTCGCGATTATAGTTAGGTGCACTAATTAAAGGTGCATTTGAAAGCGTTTCTTTAATATCGTCAAATGATTGTTGGGCATAGTCGTCCCAGTGAAAAGGTATGTCATGACGTAGTAATTAGAGGAAACCATGTGCGCGTATGGCGTAATCCAGGACAAAGTGTCTAAGAAATTTAGCTTTTCCCTGAAGACTCTGAAGTTGTCGTAAATTTCGGGGAGGTGGAATTTCGGTGATAGCTTTGACTTTGAGGGGGTCCACGTTAATACTGCTTTGGGAAACAATAAAACCAAGGAGACGCCTGACAGTGACACAGAACACACACTTGAGAGGATTCAATCAGATGTTGTACTAACGACATCGTTGAAAGATGATTCATAAATCATCGAGATGTTGGGTGTGTTTCTTGGATCGAGCTGTGAGGTCGTCCAAGTAGGCAAGGATGATGTTAGCTAGATCGTGGAAGATGTATGTCATTGCCCGTTGGAAAGTTGCGCCGGCATTCTTTAAGCTGAAAGGCATGACATGATATGCAAAGGTACCCCATGGGGTAGTGAATGCGGTTTTATACTGATCGGCTGGGTGGATTTGAATTTGGTTATAGCCAGAGAAGCCGTCCATAAAGGAGAGAGCCTCGTGGTCGGTGCAGTCGTCGATAATTTGATCGATGAACGGCGTTGGAAAGTTATCTTTGGGACATGCGTTATTGAGATCGCGAAAGTCTGTGCGCGGATGGTGCCCTGTTTTTTGTCGACGGGTACAGGGTTGGAAACCCATGAAGTGTAAGCAATGGGGTAAATAAACCCGGCAGCACGTAATTTTTCAATTTCATCTTTGATAGTCGCGGCTTTGGATGGGTGTAGCGGTCGTTGTTTTTGGTGAACTGGTGTGATGTCGGGCCAGGTGTCGATGCGATGTTTGACAATAGAGGGATCGAGGCCAGGCATTCCCGTGTATGACCAGGCGAAAATATCCCTATATTCTTGGAAGAGGGATTTATATGCGGCGATTTCCTGAGGAGTGCAAGCAGCTCCAATGGTGATTTCTTCGACGATGCCATTTTTAATGGAAATGTCGATTTTGATGGTGGGGGAAATGTTGGCCATGTTTCCTTCTTCGAACCCATCAGGGGAAGGAATAGGATTGTTGAACCAATCGATAGGCCCGGATGGGATAAAATATTTGGTTTCGATTGGGTAAATGGGGTGTTGGTTAGGAGGCATGGGGGATTCTTGTGGAGAGAAGAGTGTGCGGTGATGTAGCGCATCCTAGGGAGAGTCTAGGCGGTTTATCTCTTCAATTATTTCCTCGTCGCATTGGAAACGCCAGGAATACAAGGGGTCGTGAGGAGTGATCTCGGTGCCAGTGTGGTTGCCCCCTGATGAAGAAGCAGGGAGAACAATGCTAGGAGATGGGGAGGGTTCACTCGACATAAACCATATATTGAAGTACTGAGGGGTACCTGTGGTGGTTGGGTGGAGAGTGTCCATATGGGAATGAGCAGGAGAGTTGGGGGGGTTGTGGGGTAAATCCTTAGAGACGTCATTGAAGAACCATGGAGGCATTGGGAGTGCCTCGGGCTCAGGAGAAATGACATGAAGATCCTCTAGTGACGAGGTAATGTCAATTATTGCCTTTGCGGGTTGGTGAAGTCAGGCCAATTGACGTTGCCTGTATTCAAGGATCATAGGACACTGTTATGTAAAATGAGCTAATGAATCGTAGAGAGAGCAAGGGCATCTCATATGTTCATTGACTGAAGTGGTGACATAGCGAATGTCAGTGATATTTGAAGAGGACGTAGCAGGGCGTGGGTTGTTCTGGAAATTCTGGCGTACAGCCGCTAATGTCTGCCAAAATCATGGCAGTGTTGGGCAATGATGGGTGTAATGGCCATACTCTAAACATATAGCACAAGCATATTTGGTCCTCAACCCTTTACTACTGGAAGGGTGGGTGGTAGTGAGGGGACTAACAGTAGTGGCGGGTGTTGTGCTAGTTTGATTAGGGGGGATCAAATTCCATAATTCAGGTAGTGATGGGCAATTGTTGGTTTGGTGGCCCTATTTCTCACATAGTGCGCAAGGTGGTGGGATGCATGGAGGAAGTGGAGTGGTGGGCTCTTTATTTTTTCTCCTACCCCCAGTTGTAGCCGTGAGGTTAGTGAGTGGGGGGGTAGTGGAGGTGAGGACGGGAATCGTCATGGGAAGTCCTTCATGTGGGGGAAGGGATGGTCGAGGGACCATCTCTGGTGGGTTTAAATACCAAACTGGGATTTCTAACACCATATTTGGTAGTGNCCATAATTCAGGTAGTGATGGGCAATTGTTGGTTTGGTGGCCCTCTTTCTCACATAGTGCGCAAGGTGGTGGGATGCATGGAGGAAGTGGAGTGGTGGGCTCTTTATTTTTTCTCCTACCCCCAGTTGTAGCCGGGAGGTTAGTGAGTGGGGGGGTAGTGGAGGTGAGGACGGGAATCGTCATGGGAAGTCCTTCATGTGGGGGAAGGGATGGTCGAGGGACCATCTCTGGTGGGTTTAAATACCAAACTGGGATTTCTAACACCATATTTGGTAGTGTGAGCGTTGCAGCTACCTGAAAAGCTTCGATACCTGGTGGAGGGTAAAAGAAGGGAATTTGGGTGAGGGGTTGGGGGAGTGTCTCCCAGACGGGATTATTCCCTTGTGAGGATGTGGATTTGTGGACTGTTGAGATCGACGAGTGCACAGGAGGCTCTGGTGGGAGTGATTATGCGACTATTGAGATGTCAGGAATGACTGAAGCCTCCTGAGGAGGAAGAGCATCCTCTGTGTGAGTTCCGTTAGATGATACGACGCATACTTGATTAGTAGGATGAAGGAGTGGTGGTGCTCCGTGGTACGTCCCTAACAAGGATGGATCTTTGAAAATCCCTGGACCCATCTCGACAAGTGGATATGCGTCTTGGTTGGTGTGGATGAGAGGAAGAATGTTATCGAGGTTGACAGATGGGTTGGGATGATAATGTGAGACTTGGTCGATGGTCATGATCTTCCCATTGTGGGGGAACATCATTGTCCGAAAGATGGAAGATGCCACTACCTTCATAACGTACATGTAGCTACGATCGAACAAGATATTATAATCGAGCAGGGCGTCGATAACTTCGATATCAATGAGAATAGTATTTCCCCCAAGTTCAATGGGGACATTTTGGAAGAGCCCTTCAGGAGAGGATGGTCGTCTGTCATAAGCTCGTAATGTGATGGCAGAGGGTATGAGTTATGGAGAACCAAGTTTCTGCCATACTGTTTTGGACATAATGCATGTAGATGCACCTTCATCGATGATACATCGATGAACTGTGATGTTCCGTATTTTTACTGGTATTTGAAAGGCGATCAAGGTGAGAAGACGAGGTTCTCCACTGTCAAGATCAAAGGTAATGAGTCGAGTATCAGCCGGGTCGACTGCTCCCAAGGTGGAAAGTAGTGATTTTCGTTGCATAGGACAAGTCTGGAGGACTTCCAAGACTGACATGGTAGCCGGGGATTGCGCTAAGTCGTCGACCAAGCTATAGTTCTGAGCTTCCCTAGCCTATGGGTTGTGGACATTCCTGCGCAAGGGGATGCGAGGGATGCGTAGTGGTGTTTCAATGGAAGGGCGAGGAATCACCAACTGGGGTCTCGTTGTTGTAGGGATTGTCTCTAGAGTGAGGGGAGGAGACTCAGCGGGGGTATGATACTGACGATTACGAGTTTGCAGAAGGATTTCTTCCTCACTGGTGAGGAGAATTGTACGCTCTGCTGAATTGTTGGGGTTGTGGTATTTTCCTACCTGAGGTGGGGGATGTTGTGTGTTCTGTTGGGTGTTTATCACACCTTGATGTGGAATAGGATTTTGCAGCACGGCGGGAGGGGGTTGTTGCACGTATTGTTGTGGTTCTTGTTGAGGGGCAGTTTGTGCAGGAGAATGGGGAAGACTACCCGAGTCTTTCAACCGTTTGAAATCAGCGATCTGGGGGCAATGGTGAGTGTAATGACTGAACTCACCACAAAGAGAATAAGGGAAGATGGTTTTAACATTGTTTCTCCCTTGGCATTTGTTATTATTTCCCCCTTGGGGGTTTTGGTTCCCTTGGTTCTGGTTGCCCCCAGTGGGTTGGTGCTGTGGGGGTTGATTCTCGCCTTGACCTGGGTTATTGCTATTCTTGTTTCGTCCTTTCTTCTTGGCATTGTTCGATGGATA
>SNQJ01S0040870.1:38935-65528 GCA_010110895.2 Picea sitchensis
TTCTATATGATTGTAGCTTAGCACTCTTTACCTTAGTGTCTCCTTCATATACATTTTTCAATTTATCCCATATTTCTTTTGTTGATGCACAATGCATAACTTTAACAAATTTTGACCCTGCTAGACCTCCTAGTATTGCATACGTAGATTTGGAATTACTCTCATAGAGTCTCTTACCTATAGCATCTATTGGAATGGTTGTTGGGACTTTATATTCATTTAGTACAACCTGTCAGATATCTACTCCTTGAGTTTGTAAAAACAACTTCATCCTGATACTCCAAAAAGCATAATTATGACCATCAAATAAAGGCAATCCATGTTTTGTAAATTTTGACTTCTTATCCATTATGAATGATAAAAAAACTTCCATTGGTTAAACTGATATCTTGAAGTAACCTCACTCTGATACCAATTGTTGAACATGATAAGTCAACTGAGAGGGGGGGTGAATCAGTTGGATAAAAAAAAATTCATTTTATAAGAAGATTACTTATTAATCAATAAATCGTGCCTTTAACATTTAACTTGCAGTAATACATTTAACCAATAAATATACAATCACATAAATGAAACAGTGACAGGGTGATTTTTCATGAGGAAACCCAAAAGGGAAAAACCTCTTCTTCTTATGAATGAAAGGCAAGCTCCAACTCCTCTTTACATTCTTATTTTATCTGAGCTACAACCTAGATGAGGTTGCTACCTCTATTTCTTCAGCAACTACTGAATGGAACCTACAACTCCCAGATGTACAAGCACCAACTTGTACAGGAGACTTTTACAGTCTCCCCTTGCTCCTCCCTACTACCCTGAAATCATTCTATGTCACTAAGAACCTGCAAACCAACTCTTTATCTTCTCTGTCAAAGATTAAGAATTCAAATCCTCTCTGCACAATTCATTCTTGACCAGACCACTTAGATTTATCAATCTATGTATGTGTCTTCCCTCCTCTGTCTTTTCTTTTCCTCAAATTTTACAGAGCCATATATCTCCCATAATCCTCTCTTTTTTTCTTTTCTTACAACATTCAATTTATATATCTTCTTGTATCATCAGTGCGTACAAACGAACCCTCATGCTTCAAAGAATCAGTTACAATAATTGAATAACTTCCTTACAGTAATTTTTATTGGCCAAGGCATCAAGACAAACAATATCCACATGATCAGTTTAAACATTTAACCAGCATCGTTCGATGAACATACATCTGTTTTAATTTTTAGCACGAAATAACCCTTGAGTGATTTGGAAAAACACTTGTGCTAACCCATGTGTCCATTGGTCATGACCACAGGTTAATCAAAATGCATTTCGCATTTTGCATTTCAGCAATTCAGCAATATTGTGTCAAAGAGTCTTGACACTTCAAGTTACGAAACCCCGAGATAGAGTTTAGCTTCGTGCTAGCTCCTCCCTCTCACATGACCATCGGTGGTAACCACTGCCTACACCCAAAATATATTTCAACGTTTTGCATTTCGACGTTTCAGCATTTCTTGTGATGAAGTGTTCCAATACTCCAATTCACGAACCCCGAAATTTTTGGCGTTTCGCATTTCGACGTTTCGGCATTTCGCATTTCAGCGTCTCGACATTTTTGTGATGAAGTGTTTCGACACTCCAAGTCACGAACCCCAAAATGATTTGACGGCTTCACATTTGATCTGGTGGACATAGATCGGACTGTTCTCGTTAACTTCTCGAGGATAGATCAACGGTCATATATTACTCCTTCAATGCTTAATCCAATGGATATGACTTAATCATTCATCGAGATGGATGGCTATCGTGGTTTCGGTATTTCATAATTTGGGACTTCGTGATGTTGAATTTTTGCTTACCATGCAAAAATCCCGAAATAAAAACTCTTGGAATCCTGAAATAGAAACTCCCGGCATCATGTGTCGTGTGTCCCTTTCGGTATTTCAGCATTCAACGTTTCCGCATTTTGACATTCCATGTTTCGGCGGCATTTCAGATTTTTTCATTTCGGCATTTCGCGAGTTGGAATGCTATCACATTTCCTTCCTTTGACTTCTGATTTCCCGATATCCACTTTTCTCCAATCGACAGTCCCACGGCCTTTCGTGATCAGATGATCCTAATCTCATCAGGACTTTGTGCTCTGATCGATGGCCCACAGTATTTCATGATTAGACAGTCCTGACCCCATCGAGACTTTGTATTTCGTGATGTCACGTATCACAATGTCGAAGGTTGGAGCTACTCCTTTCTTTGATTCCCGAATTTTGAAGGAACTCTCAGCGAGCCACTGTGCAGATTCAAGTTTGACATTAATGACAAAACTTGTGCAAACTGACCAACACCACACTCAACGATGTTTCACTTCACTGGTTCATGGGCCTTGTTAGGGACAGCATGTGCACATGGGACCAAATGACAATGAAAATTCTAGAAAAATACCAAGACTATTGTAAAGATAATTAAAGGAGGGAGGAAGTATTTTGGATGACACAACATGAAGATGAGATCCTTGAGGATTACACTGAATGATTCAACTATAATTTATAAAGGGAAAGGCAAGTATATTTGTCTCCCAAGACACGACATGTCTTATTCCTAAGAGGGGTCCAATATGATTTAATTGAACTCCTCAACCTAATGGGCTGAGGAGATGTTTATTAGTTATATTATGAAGTTATCTGTCAAATTTGACACAAATATTCCATAGGCACTTCAAAAATAGGCAAAGGACCAAGAGATATATTGGAAATAACTTACAAGACTGATGGAGATGGCATTACAAGAGTAGAGATCGGGGAAATTTTAGATGACTTCAAGACTGATATACTTATTTCCTTGAGCTCCCATTTGGATACATTGCAAATGAAGAAGAAGAAAGAAGCCACAGAATGAGCTTTGGCCATATTTTTCCTCAAGTGTAGAACAAAGAACCCATGGAAAGAATCTTCGTCAGATCAAATCGAGGTTTGTGGAATATGTAACGAGGACCATGCTACTTACAATTGTCCATCCTTTCTAGTATTGAAGGCTATCTATCATGAATATGAGAAACTGCAGCAGTTATGCTTCATCTCTCAGAAGCGACCATGGAAACCCACACCTCAAGGTATGATCCAAGATTGATCTCAGTATTTTAATTCATATTGGACTAAGCCTTCCATGCAATATGCTTCTCAACCATGGGGTTTTCCAACACAACAATGGGTGGCTCCTCCTCCTCCAAACCAGTTATGGAAAAAAGGATGGAAGATCCCACTTTAGGAGGCCCTTAATAGCCCATTACATAGGAACTCATGAAACTTTTTCCCCCTCCGCAAATGCAAGAAACCACATCATCTCCTCCTCAACCACAATTACATGTACAACCCATCCCTAACCATAATAACGAAAGGCTAGATCAAATAGCATAATTTGGATTTGTTTCCTACCCTACTTATTCCATGTCTTCTCTGAACTACAATGATATCCACCTTCAATCTAGGAATACATTAACCAAGGACCAACCCCATATGTTTATTGAAGATCTAAATGAATATGTATAAAATGAATAATCAAAACTAAAACAATCTTAGGAACCTTTCAAAGTTGATAATGCCCACCCTGAACTTAAAAACCCACCCTATACAGAAATATTAAACTTAGAGAAACCTCTTACTCAACCTGAGTTTGACTTCTTGGTGGAACTCGATAATGTGTGTGTTAAAATACCACTATTCCAAGCCATCAAGGATGTGCATATTTATTCGAAAGTGGTATGGGAACTTTTCTTAAGGAAACCCAATAGAAAATGAAAGGATCCTCAAATTGTCCATGTTATGGGAAAACTGTCATATTTAATGATGGGTAGAGTTCTTGTAGCCAAATACCCAGGTTGTGGCAGTCTGGTAATTAATGTGAGTATTAATTATACACTCATTAGAAACACATTAATCGACCTCAATGCTACCATCAATGTCATGACATGTGATACCATGCAATCATTAGGACTCACAAGCCTTAGGGAAACCCCTACTGTACTCCAACTTATTTATAGATCAACTATTAAACCATAGGGCATCTTATAAGATGTAGTGATCTATGTACATTTGTTGGCATTTTGTGTGGTTGTAAGACCCTAGGTTCGAGTTATCTTGACCAACAAAACCCTTCAGACACCAACCCTTTGGTAATCCCTAAATAGTGGCACATTACCCCTTAATTGGGGAATATCACATTAGTATTTTTATTTTATTTATGTCAGCTTGGGTTCATTAGTTGTAATTGTACATCCTAGTTTCCTATATATACCAAGGAGACCTTTTCATTTGGAATCATCTTGTATTGGTAAATTTGTGTGGTGTATAAGGAGGTTTCCCCCTCAAAGAGGATTATTATATGAAATTATCTCTTTGTTAAGGTGTTGAGTACTTATTCTAAGTTTTTTTATACTATTTTGATATTTGGTTCTTAACATTTGGTATTAGAGCTCAAGGTCTTAGGTTTTTTCTCCTACATCTAAGACACCTTGGAATTTCTGCTATAACTTTTTTTCTAATACGTTTCAGAAGGAACGCCTTGGAGAATATTTATTCTATAGATTAAGGTACTTGGGGTTCACATTTCATCTCCTTAGGAATTACACTTTTGGATATATATCCTGTGAAAGATAGGGTTCAGGAATCATACTAAATTTATTCATGGAGGAATTATCACTATAAAATATTTTTTGTGACGTTTCAGACCCTAAAACCTGGAGGGTATTCAGATAAATAATCAAGGTAGTTGTGATCAAATTTTCAGCTCCTGGGTCATACAAATTTTGTATATACAACCTATGTAAGATAGGGTAGTTGACTAATAATATTAACTAGTCTAAAACAGGTGTTCCTAGTAAAACAATGATATCTTATTTAATAAGTATCCAAATTAACTGAGTCTAGTCGCATTGGATAATGGGCAGTTTGTAATATTTCTATTGCAAGTTTCAGAATCAAATATCAAATATTGTTCTCTTGGCACACTTTACAAGTAGCTCTCCTAGAAGGGCCAAAAATCAGCAAGGTGTGGGGAGTTACCATAACTTCCACTTGGCACATCTGATTTTGATCAGACATGTGGAATTGCAAAGAAGACGTATCAGAGAAATACATAACGAAATTTTCATACCCAGAGGGGATGAAATTTTGGAGATACAACAAAATAAAGATCATCTAGCAGAACCACCTCGAAATCAAGGTTTAAAAGTGATACTTGGCCAACATGCCATCAAAAAAGGGAACTTCTAAACAAAATAGGCCTTCAAACAATCCTACTTGAACTCTTTATGAAGGTGAAGAAATGCACAGGGATATAAATGATTTACAAAAGAAGAAAGTAACAAAATATGAACTACAAGTGATGATGGATTCAATTGAATCTAAGTTGGAGGCAATAATGGTTATTAATATGGATGGTTTAAAAAGGGATATCATGGAAGGATTGAAAAAATTCCTAATAGAGAGGCCACTTGAAATTGAAAATGTATCCCATGAAATTTATGATGAGGAAACAAGGAAGATGAATCAAGACAGGAGAAACTCCAACTTTGGGTTGAAGACCAACCACTTTCCTAAGATCGATATGAGGAAGTTTGATGGAAAGGATCCAATCACATGGATACTCCATATGGAGTGGTTCTTTGATCTACATGATGTTCCACACACACAAAAGGTATGAATTGCTTATTTATATTTAGAACCCAATCAATTTGTGTGGTATTGATGGCTTTGTTCTCGCAAATCACATTTCACTTGGACAATTTTCACATAAGAAATGATAGCACACTATAAGGATACAAGGAGCAATACCTTCTTTAGCCAATTGATAAATATCAAGAAAAAGGGTTCAGTTGCGGAGCACATTGAGAACTTCAAAAGATTAAATATAAAGGTAATGGATATTCCAAATGAGCACTTGATTGATGTATTCATAGGAACTTTAAAGGATAGAATTCAACATGAGGTTCACCTTTGGAAACACAAATCATTGGAGAATGCATTCAGGGTGGCGAGAAATGTTGAAAGTAAAAATATGGCTATGGATACTAGAAGGACCACTCCTAACATCTATCGAGAGAATAATGTTCCTTCTTCTAAAACACCTCAACCTACAAGGTTCATACCTCAACAATTGGAGGAAATAAAATCAAAATGTTTATGCTTTAATTGTGACATCAAGTACAGTAAGGGACATAAGTGTGGTGAGAAGAAATTATTCGACATAGATTGTGAAGAGGAAGAAGAACAAGAACCATCTCAAGATGAAAATGTAGAAGAGATTTATTATGAAAAATTGACTCCCATGATATCATGTAATGCATTGGCTGGAATTAGAACTCCTCAAACCCTCAAGATTGAAGGATATATCAAAAATAAAAAGGTAATAGTCCTAATTGATTCTTGTAGTACTCATAATTTCATTCACTATAAATTAGCCAAATCTTTAAATTTCTTTATATATCCAGCACCAGAGTTTCAAGTAATGATTTAAAATGGAGGAAGTATCAATTTCTCAATAAAATTCCATAAGATCAATATTACTATGGGGTAATATGTAATGAATATTTTAATGATTTCTATACACATGGGTGGTGTTGATGTTGTACTAGGATTCCAATGGTTACAATCATTGGGAACAGTGGATTTTAATTTTCAAGAACTTTTCATGGAATTTTCATGGGAATGAACGAAACTTGAGCTAAGGGGTATCACAAGGAAACCCATTAAGGTGATAAGCTCTAATGTCATGACAAAATTATTGAAAAAGGGGCATATGGGTTTAATTGTAAAACTACACTCACTAGATGTTCAAACATCTAAGCCATCTATTCCCCTAGATCTCCGAGGGATAATTGATAAGCATTCCAAAGTATTTGAAGATATTCCCAAAGGTCTTCCACCCACTCAAAATCATGATCATGCTATTCACTTAAGTCCTAGGAGTGTTCCTCCTAACATTAGGCCTTACAGATACCCTTATTCCCAGAAGAGTGAAATTGAGCATATGGTTGAATAAATGTTAGAGGTTGGCATTATTAGACCTAGCCAAAGTTCTTGCTCTGCACCGATGGTAATGGTACTAAATAAAGAGGGATCATGACATATGTGTCCATATTATAGAGATCTCAACAAGATCACTATTAAAGATAAGTTTCACATTCCCGTCATTGATGAATTGTTAGATGAACTACATGGAGAAATATACTTCAAAAAGTTGGATCTTCGTTCAAGGTATCATCATATTAAAATGAAGGAAGAAGATATCCCAAAAATAACATTCCGAACTCATGAAGGCCATTATGAATTTTTGGTCATGCCTTTTGGCCTTACGAATGCACCTTCCACATTCCAAAGGTTGATGATTTCCATTTTCAAGCCCTTCCTTACAATATTTGTGTTAGTATTTTTTGGTGATATACTAATCTATAGAAAGTCTTGGGAGGATCATGTTCAACATGTTAACAAGGTGCTACAACTACTAAAGGAGCAACAACTATATGCCAAACCATCCAAATGTTTCTTTGGGTTGAAGGAGGTAGAATATTTGGGTCATATTGTATCTCATGAAGGTGTCAAGGTAGACCCTAACATAATTAAGGCCATGATGGATTGGTCGATTCCCAAAACATTGAAGAATATTAGAGGATTTTTGGGTTTGACAGGTTACTACAGCAAGTTTGTTCGGAACTATGGAAGAATAGCAGCACCTTTAATGACACTAACTAAGAAGGATGCATTTTCATGGACTCCATAGGCAAATCAAGATTTTGAAAAAATTAAAGAGGCGATGTGAAAAGATCATTTCTTGACCACACCAGACTTCCCAAAAACCTTTATTGTGGAATGAGATGCCTCAGGAAATGGCATTGGCATTATTCTAATGCAACAAGGAAGTCCCCTTGATTTTGAAAATCAGTCACTCAAAGGAAAGGCCTTACACAAACCCATTTATGAGAAGGAAATGATGGCAATACTACATGCATTGAAGAAATGGCACCCTTACCTAATAGGTAGTAACTTCAAGGTCAAAACATATCATGATAGTCTTAAATACTTCTTGGAACAAATACTATCATTAGAAGAACAACAAAAATGGGTGACCAAGATGTCGGGTTATGATTTTGAAATAATCTACAAAAAAGGGAAGCAAAATGTTGTGGAATATGCTCTCTCAATAAAGGATGAATATGGTGAGGCCTTTCTCTATGCTATCTCAATCATCCAACCCGATTGGATAATAGAAGCAAGGGATGGATGGAAGAATGATGAAAATGTGTGGACTCTCATTCAAATTTTGCAGAAGGATTCCAGTGCATAAGATACATTTACATGGAAAAATGATTCACTATGGTACACAGATCGTTTATATCTATGTAATAACTCCCAACTCAAACAAAAGGTACTCTTGGAATTTCACACCTCTCCAGTAGGAGGGCACTCAAGATTTTTGAAAACTTACCATAGGGTCAAGAAGGAATTTTTTGGGATGGCCTTAAAATTGATGTTCAAAGGTTTGTGGCAGAATATTTTGTTTTCCAACAAAATAATATGGAAAAAATTAATACCCTATGTCTTTTACAACCATTAGCTATCCCAAATTAGTGCTAGGAGGAGGTTTCCATGGATTTCATCACAAGGTTACCAAAGTCTGAAGGAAAGAGTATCATCATGGTGATTGTGGATAAACTGAACAAGTACATACACTTTTGTGCACTCTCTCATCCTTTCGAATCCAGTGTAGTTTCCACTGCATTCATGGAGACAGTTCAAAATATACATGGAATCCCAAAGATTATTGTAAGTGATAGAAATCCCATCTTCACTGGACATTTTTGGACAGAATTATTTTCCTGTTTAGGTACTCAATTTGATCATATCTCATATTATCATCCTCAATCTGATGGACAAACCGAGATAGTGAACAAATGTCTGGAAGGATACCTTCATTGCTTTGTCTCTAATAAAGAAACAAAATGGTTCAAGTGGTTACCCTTGGCAGAATGGTGGTATAACACTTCCTTTCATACTGCAACAAAAATGACACCATTTATGGAACTCTATGGATATCACCCACATTCCATCACTTCTTCTCTAAAAGAAAAATTTAAGGTTCAAGCAGTGGAAGATCACATCGAGAATCAAAAACAAGTTCTCCAACTCTTAAAGGACAACCTGACCATTGCACAGAATCACATGAAACAACAAGAAGATAAACATTGTAGTGAAGGAAGTTTTGAAGTAGGGGATTGGGTATTTTTAAGACTGCAACCATACAAATAGATGTCCCTCGAGAAAGCTAAGAAGGATAATAAATTATCACCAAAGGAATATGGCCCTTATAAGGTGTTGCAAAATATTTGTACTATGGCATACAAATTGGAGTTGTCTGCATCTTTGAGAGTACACCTAGTTTTCCATGTTTCATGCTTAAAGAAGTTTATAGGTGACAAGATCCTAGTTTAAACGGTATTTCTAGAACTTGATGAGGAAGGAAAAATAATAATGGAGCCTGAATCTATCACTAATACAATAATTTGTCAGCTGAGGAATAGATCCATTTCAGAGTATCTCATTTAGTGGAGGAAACTATCTGTTGAAGATTCCACTTGGGAAGATGAGTGTTTTATACAGAAGCATCCATAATTACTAAAGTTTTGTGGAAAACACTTGTCTGAAGGGGATGGGAAAGTTAATCCCTAAATAGTGTCACATTACCCCTTCATTGGGGCATATTACAATAGTATTGTTATTTAATTGATTTCAACTTGGGTCCATTAGTTGTAATTGTACCTCCTAGTCTCCTATATATACCAAGGAGACCTTTTCATTTGGAATCATCTTGTATTGGTAAATTTATGTGGTGTATAAGGAGGTTTCCCCCTCGAAGGGGCTTATTATCTGAAATTATATCTTTTTCAAGGCATTGAGTACTTACTCTGAGGCTTTTTATGCTATTTTGGTATTGGTTCTTAACACCCTTTCGACATCACCTACATGTAGATGAAGTCTCACCCAAGGTATGGGGACTGCAAGAACTAGGTTTTTGCAGTAGTGAGGGAATGGGAGGTTATCCTTCTACTCATTCTTACTTATTGGTTGTGTGTTTGTTGTTCTATATTTTTTCTTCATTATCTACTAAGAGAATTCATATTGATATTACCATTATATTCCATATAACAACATAAACGCATTATTGTAACAGTCATAACTATCGCACAATTATTACACATAAGACAAATATATTCTAATATGCATCCAAACATAATCCATGAACAATCACACAAAAGAAATTCAACACAGTAGTTAACATGGTTCACCCAACTCTAGGCTATGTCCACAATGGTTGGCTTATTTATTATGCTTTTGGGTAATTGTCCCAAGATTTCTCATTGCGCTTACAAAGATACATCATGGTTATCTTGTCCTTATCCTAGACTAGACATTATGCAGTGCAAGACTTTCTCTCTTTGCATCATCTCCTTAGAATTCAGACATAGAATATCTCCTTCTCGACCTATGTTATCACTCTTGTTACTGATGGGAACTCTCAATAGCTTAGAACAAGCTCCATAGTACCACTTGATAAGAACCCCTATTATCCCAACCTATTAAATATTTATACATGAATTCCAAGGCTTAAAATCCTACTTTGTTCATCCCCAAAACCCTATTAAAATATATGATAACTCAAGTTAACTTGTTGTTCAGAATGCTTTCACCTGTTTTTTCATCTGCATGTTGCTTTTTCACTCTGAATATTGTTCTTCCTGCTTTTGTGCATCCTTCTATATTTATCACATAAAGTTGTCATCCTTCCTTTTCATCTGCTTTCTTCTCTTGTTGTATTCTCTACTTTATTCTTCTTCTTTATTCTTCTCTTTTTTTTATTCCTCTATTTTATTCTTCTCTTTGCGCACTATACTCCTGAATGTGCCTCCATTGCACACTCTCGAGTCTTCCTTATTATTCTATGCACATCTTATATACTTAGTAATTTTATGTATATTATTTCCAAAATCCCTATCCAACAAGCCCCCAACACTCACTTATGGATTGTCTCAAGCCACGTAGGCTTGTTTATTTCTCCTCCATGCTTCAATGAAATTTTTGGAGGCTTCCTTAGAAGCCTAAACTTCCTTTAGTATTGTTTCCTCTTTTTCCAAAATCTCTACTACACCCTACGCAGTCAGGGATGTAAGTTTATCTTCTATCTCATGCGTTGCTTGTTTCACTTTTGCTTGTGCAGTGGCCAGTTTTCCTATCGCCCTCAATTCTTCTTCCTGCATCAGTCCTAAGCATTGTTGAATGATATTCTATTGATCTTGCATCTCTTCCACTTCTACGTATAACTGCCTCTGTGCAAAAATGGTCATCATTTGTTCCACCCGTGTAAGGGTGTTTATACTCTTGAAACTTTCTAGGCCTTTTCATGGTCTTTCCTTAATTTGGCCTTCACGACCTTCATCTATGAATCTTCACCCAAGTCTATTCATATTTGCATGCTTTCCTCGTATTTTCTCGCATTCTTCTTCCACTTTCTTGATGTTGGCAATGGATTTCATCATCATTATTTCCCTTACTCCGCATTCCTCTGGTGGCATTCCCGACATAATTCACAACTATAGGTCCTCAATCTTTGATCGGAATCCTTTGATGACTTCACCAATCTTCAATACTTTCTCTTTCATAGTAGTCCCTACAACTATCGGTACTTTTGGAATTGCCTTGTAAAATTTTTGGATGACCACTTGGGTCTTCTGTGCCATTATATTGGCTTCATCCTTTTCCTTTAAAGTTTTCCTTATGCTTTACTCACCTTCATTCTTGTCTTTCATTGTTGCTTCCACTCTACCTTCAAATTCTCTCTTTTGTTGGAGTGCAATGTCATATTATTATTACAATTGAGACCTTTCATCCATTACTTTGGTCAGTTCTCGATGTGCTTAATCTCCTCGGAGCCTAATCTAATGAAAAAATATTATTTGTAAGATTTATAATAAGTGTATGGGAATGCATGATACCAATATGTTGAAGTGTCTCATTGTCTTCATATGTTTCTGTAGTTCGAGTGTTGGTAACTCAATTTTGTCTATCCTGATTTGTAATGTCTTGTTCCCATCTGCTAGCTCAATCAAAACAAAATGAACAATGTCTTCTTCTTCTCCCAGACTTATTCTCGGTTGTCCACCTACTCTATGCTCTGGTATTATTATGTATGCTTCCATGAGATGTTGTAGTGTCAACAACTAATCATGCACCTTCTGGTATTGCTCTGCTTGTTTCCTCATCACTTCCTCAATGACTTCCTCTGCAGTGTTCCGTACTTGGTATTTGATTCGGTCCATGTCATCATTGGTCATATTATAAATTGGGGGTTTCTTATGTGCTTTGGTATTCTTGCCCGCACCTCCTACTAGCTCCTTCCCCTTATCCATTAGTTTCACTCCTTTCATTACTGGTACTATATGTTGTGCCTCTGTTGTTGATAGGTTAGGCATGTTTCCTGCACCATTTTTTTGGTCATTCCCCTACCCCTCATCCAATTCTTCATCACCCTTGTATTATTATTCTTCATATATTTGTGTGGATTGTTTGTTCTACCTGGGTTTTTCACCCATCTTCCCAATCATTCACAATCATTCATACATCGATTGTTGTCAACCTGTAGTTCATTAGCAACCACTGGCGTGTAGGGCCCTTCTTTTATTTCATGTACATGTGGTGCATCCCTACTTTGAACTATGAAATATCCTTGTAGGTTTCCACTGTCTCAGTTGTGATGTGTGGGGTATCTTCGATTATATACCTGATGTTACCAAAGCATACAAGAAATTATTGTCATGTTGCATCCTTTTGTCTAGTGTATTCCATAAGTTGGAATACCATGCGGCCAAATTACCTCTACCAATTGTTCCCATGCATTGGTAATATCTCGGTTCCTGCAATCCTACCAGTGCAATCAAAATCAGAAGCCAAGCATAATGAAATTTTGTACCCTTCTCTCGATCCTTGATAGAGTCTGTCAAAAAATGATTCACGGTGGCCCAGTTCATTTGGACCCCTTCTGAGCATTTGTTTTGCAGTTGCGATCACTATAGTTGGTACTTTGTACTTACGATACTTTCAAAACAATTTGTAGGCCAATACCTACATTGAAAACTGAACATTGTCATCATTGATGTTCATGACATCCAATCCCCTGTTCCCATGAAGGTGTGAAACTTCTCCTTCATGGGTTCTGATAGGGCTCTCTCCCCTACTTTTTTTAATAAGGTAGTTGGACCCTCTTCTACTTTCGGTAATCTTGTGATCCACGCAATCAATGCAATTTCAACTAACACCGGTGGGTCAAGCCACAATGTCCCTCCATGGATGCAGCTAAGAAGTAACTTAACACATGAATTTATTTCCAAGCTATGTCCAAAGTGTGGAATCTCCAGTAGGTCCAGTATTCCTGACTTCTCGAATTATTTTTCCCACACCTGTGTTTCCATCCCTATCACTCATGTTCCAGGTATGCTCGTAGCACACAAGTACTTTTCCCTAGCCATCTCAGGAAACTTCTACTCATATATCATATCATGATGCACAAACTTGATGGCGGAAACCTTGTCGATCATGTCTCCTTCCACACTTACACATGGTGTAATTGGTGATGTTTCTAGTGGATATCTCCCATCTGTTGGTACTTTGACTTGTGTCGCATTGTCTTTCCTCAGTGGGATATAATATATGTGGAAGCTTCTTGTGAAGCCAAAGCTCCAGGTGTTTTCTTCCTCAACCTTTGGTGCAATTAATGATCATTTCACTTTATTTTTTACTGATGTTGATGGCACTCCAACCTTCGACAATTTCATTACTTTGTGCAACAGGTTTCTTTATTTTCTCTTTGTGTGTGCTGGTGCAGCTGTAGTTTGTCTCTGATTCGTTTTGGTTTGCTTTGGTTCACTCTCACTTGCCTGAAGCTCTTAGTAACAATGATTCTTGCTTAGCGACCCTCAACTGCTTATGTTCCTTCTTTCCAACTTTTCATGTATCTTCATGCCTTAACTCACTTTTCCAATCCGCCAACGTGATTAATGAATGGTTAAATAAATGTGTATTTATTACCAAATCCGTCGTCTTTTTTTTTCCTCATACTGCCAATCTGTCATGATTTCTGGTGTCTTTTACCATTTAATATTATATGACATATTTATGACATGTCATTACCACTTTGTAGCATCATTTCCTTGCTTTAATGCCTTTTAATGGTCCTGTATATACCATAATACACAACTACTTTTTGCTTATGTGTTTGCTTCTTTGCGTTCTTTCGCTTCTATGTATTATTGTCTTAATTGGTGCAATTCCATCCCAATGCATGATAATCATTCCTTATGTGAAAGTTCTTATTCCTTGGTACTCTATAATATTTTTATTTTTATGTATCCATTTTTTATTTGGTTTTCTTCATTTTTCTACTTTTTATATGTTTTTGTGTGTTTTTCCTTCCTACTATAGTACAGTTACTATGATACATGTGTTTTGGTGCATCCCAGATTACTATGCAGATTGTCAGTCGTATATATAGAGTTTCAATCAAATTCCATTCACCATTCCTCCAAGGACTTCTCCATTCAAGGTTTCCAACTGTGTAGCACCTGCCTCTGTCACATGTTGAATCACATAGGGTCATAACCAATGCAATTGAAACTTCCCTGGATGTTGCATAAAGTTACTGTCATAGCGTAATACTAAGTATCCCACTTGGAACTTATTATTTTTAATGTGTTTTTGATGCCATATGCTATCTCTTTCCTTTTTCACTTGCTTATGGAAACCTACGACAAATTGATCTTCCTTAAGATGTACCAACTTGACAATCTCTCTTATGTTGCACGAGAGTCCGAAAGATCAATGATTGTTGTAACATTCAGGATAGGTAGAATAAAATACATTGGAATTACTACTTCCTTCCCATAGACCAACCTAAAAGGTGTATTCCCTGTCAATTTTTTACTTTTAGTCATGTAATCCCACAAAACTGCAGGAACTATTAAGTCCCAATCATCTCTTCCTATGTTCAAGATCTTTGTCAAAGCATTCTTTAGGATTTTATTGAAATATTTCACTATCCCATTGGCCTGAGGATGATACGGGTTACTCTTATGATGACGAATTTGAAACTCATCAGTCAATGCTTCAATTTTTTTATTCAGAAAATGTGTTCCTTGATCACTGATTAATATGAAAGGACATCCAAATCATGTGACTACATTCTCAAACAAAAATAGTGCAGTAGTCTTTGTGGTGCATTCTGTTATTGGTTTTTCTTCTGCCCATATTTTCAAATACTCTGACACAGTCAATATGCACCTTTCCCCTGATATTCTTTATTGTGGATTTATTGTCCCCATAAATTCTATGGTCCATTTATCAACTACTTGTAGGTAACCTTTGGATTTAAAGGAATTTCATCCCTCCTTGATGGCTTTCTGACTCTTCGACATACATCTCATGATTGTAAATATTCCTTAGCATATTTTTGAAGTGTGTGCCACCAAATACTTGTGCAAAAAATATTTTTCATAGTCACTTTCCTTGCATAATGTCCTCCTACAATCCCTTCATGTGCTTCTGTGAGTATCATTGTTCTTTCATGTTCCAACACACATCACATTAATATTCCATCTACTCCCAACTTGTATAAATTCCTTGCAACCAATTGATAATTTGCTACTTTAACTACCATTTGTTTCTTCTGTGTCATTGTCATGTCTAATGGAGCCATTCATGTACTTATAAATTGCATGATTTCCAAGACATAATCATCCACCATTTTGACTACAAATAGTTGTTCTTTCAACTTCCCATGTTTCGCCACAACCTCAAAATCATATTCCTGAAACAATAGTAGCCATAGAAATATTCTCCCCCCCAACATTGTGTTGACTTTTCAATAAGATAGGTTAAGCATGTAGTTCATTTCAATTTTCATTTGTCTTAACCATAAATAAGAATGTTGCAGCAACCAAGATCACAAGAAGAAACATCATGCACAAGAACACAAGAAGTATCCTGGGAAACCCTTCTCAACAAGGGAAGAAAACCCAGCCAAATCCTTTGTTATATTCTTCAAGAGAAATACCTTCACCACCAAGAAATACCTATCACACAAGAGGGTTCTCAAACCCTAGAAGACTAGCGCTCAAGAGAGGTGTGCACTTTTCCCAAGTAAATGTACTTGCTGAAATTTCCAAACTCATATGAAAGATACGATTCCACAATGGGGAATCTTCCTTTAGTTATATTAGACTTGTCCTATCACTAAGTCACAATATAATAATAATAATTATTATTATTATAATTAATATTGACCAGATTAATTATCTTTTACATTTATTATTAATCACATTAAGGTGACCTATACCTTTTACATAACAATTAGGGTTATAGGCGGGTCCGACTCTTGAACAATATATATAGAAAAGGATTTGATACACCCACTAGTGCTCATACACTAGGGGCACATCCATAGGGATGTCGTATCTCTGGTTCACTACATTACATAGAAGAACTTTATCTTCACACATTCACCTATGCCCATCAACAGGCACGTCCACTCTACAGATCTTCTTTCCCACTACCTCACAGAGGAGAATCATCTAGAGTCTTATCGTCAACTCTGTTTCTTAGAGGAGGCTAATACATCATCTTCATTTATTGTTCACATGACGATGCACCCAACACTTTGGGATTTCACACGTTCACCTTGTGCTCAGCCACAAGCATGTCTAACTCAACATATCATCTTTCCCACTCGATAATCATCTGGAGTTCTTCTCAACTCTCTGAATGGAGGAGGTCATCTCTATGTTCCTAACTATGTCTCAGGCAAGAACCAAGTACCCTTATTAGGGGCTTTCTCTCAGGTTTGTAATTTGAGAGAAAGACTTACATAGCTATAATGATCCACATCTCACAAGTTTGTAAGTTGGAGAATGTCTCACATAGCTACAATCATCAACACATTGGCTTGTTCACTAAGTATTTTAGAGAATAATGATTTGCATACATCTTAAAGTGAGATCCTAATAAGTAAAGTATGAACTTTTGTAGTGAATATTCCATTTCCAATCCTTCTCATTTTGTAGCGGTGTAATTCTCCTCTCCTATGGACAACTTCCTAATGGAAAACACAATTGGGTGATCTATGTCTTCCTCCCCTGGTTGATATAGTATTTATCCCAATGTTATGGACGATGCATCTACATGAACATGGAACTCCTTTTTTCCAATATAAAAAATTAGAATCAGTTTGATCATTAGTTTTTACTTTAAGGTTTCCAAACCCTTCTAACAGATCTCATTCCATTAGAACTTTGCTTCCTTCTTCAACAAATTTTCCATCGGTGTTGTAATTTTTGCATATCCTTTGATGAACTTCATGTAATAACCTATGTGAACCAGAGTTTCCCTCATCTGTATAACTAATTTAGGTGGTTCTAAATCCAAAATTACTACAATCTTGGTTGGATCCACTAGTAATCCCTTCTTGAAAACTACATGGCCCAAAAACATTCCAAACGGTGCACAAAAAATACACTTCTTCAAATTCAATGAAATGTGACACTATCTACACCTATCCAACATTAGCCTGAGTACTTCTATGTGATCCTTTAGTAGAATGAACATTGTCTAATCGTCTAAGTATACTTCAAGGAACTTATGGATAAATTCCTTGAACGTTGGAACCACAACTCTGGAAAACACTAGAGGGGCATTCTATAGTCCAAAGGTCATTATTGTATACTAATAACTTCCCTATTATATCACGAACGTAGTCATTTACTAGTATTCCTGAATAATTTTTATCTGATGGTACCCCGATAATCCATCTGTGAACAAGTAAGTCTCTTGATCTCCTACGTTCTCCAATGCCTCATATGTGAATGGTGTGGGAAATGGGTCATGTAAACACACATCATTCAGCTTCCTCATATCCATGCAAATCATGATTCCTCCTATCTTCTTGTCTTACAATACCATTGGATTGATCCACTTTGATTCCTCAATGGGTTCAATGATCCTTACGTCCAACATAATTCTATCTATTTCAGCTTTCACCTTCTCCTTGTACTTCATATTTAACCTGTAAGGTCTCTATTGCACTGGCTTAGCACCTAGTTTCAATGGAATATTCATCTCACTTAAGTCCCCAGTTATCCCATTCATCTCTGAGAATGTAGTTGGGAATAGGTCTTGATATTCACGCAGTAAGTCTGTAATCTTATCTATTGTCTCATGACTCCAGTAATCCCTTATCTACACAAACTTGGGATTCTTTGTCGTCCCAACATTTACCTTTCGCTTCTTTATGGGTTGTGTGTATGTGGTGGACTCAAGCTCTAGCCCTTCTACTGCTCGCTCCCCTTCTGTTTCAGGTACTTGTATATTCTTGGGATCGTATTCATATTGGTCTTCCTTAGAAACATTGTAGCACTCCAATAACTCGTGGGAAGTCATCGAATCTGTGTGCGCATTGCATACTGGTAACACCTCCATTGGCCCTTCTACTGAAAATATTTTGGTTCGAATATCCTATAGAGTTGCATCCATTAATGGGGATTCATTTTAAAATGTGAATTTTGTCTTCAATCTTTGGATCAACTCATCCCATGTTGGTGTCTCTCTGTGCATTTCCAATTCCAGATATCAGTTCTTCATAATTGTGTTCAGTGTATATATAAATTTTTGTGTCCATTTTGTTTCCAATACTGAAATCCATAAGGTTCTTCACTGCTCAACAAGCCATGTTGGATCACTCTCCCCTATATACTTCTATGCAACATTTTCTACCTCAGTACCAAATCTAACTTGCATTAGCCTTCTAAACTACGACCAGGCTTTCATCCCCTCTTTATGTGTAGCCCACCATCTGGCGAGAGTCGCTTTTAGGACAACATTTAGTGCTAACAAACCTTTTTTTTCCAGGTACCTGGAACTCAAAATCCTTTACAAACAAACTTATATCATTCAATTCATCATACCTAGGTGGATCACATAGCTCTGGTCCAATCCAATGCAAGTATCAGATCATGCGTGCACATCGTCTAGTTGAGACTTCATGCATCTTATGTTGTCAATTCTATAGACCTTCATTTGATTCTTATGCACATGAACTCATACTTATCCATCTCAACGCACCATCTACAGTAGGGTTAACATAATCATCCATCCATGCAGACATCTTATAGAAATTTCCAATGTTGTTTCCTCTTGTTGGCTCTATGTATTTATTTCCTTATGTTGGGTCCAATGGTATAGTTACTCTCAAATCTCCGACTTCAAATATCATTTCCCTCCTCTTCAGGTTTATGATTGCCTGATTATAAAATTCCCATTCCAATCCCATCAATGTTGGATATGGTTGATTTTCATCTACAATCTCAATAACTTCCAAATTTTCCACACTACGCACTCCATCCATGTTCATGGGTACACCTGTCAATCAACCAATTGGTACTATTTTGTGTTGATTCGTGAGCCTTAACTAAAAAGGATACCATAGTATCTTTTATTTTCCCATCATCTCCCAGGTCTATTTAGGTAATACATTCACATCAGACTCTAATTCTAAGATAACATTATCCACATCATATTCCCCAATCTGTGCACTAAATATGAATTCTTTGTTGGTCCTCTTTCTTTGTAGTACCTGATTCACCACCCTTTGTACAATGGGATTTTCCCTTCCTTGCGTGCAATGATCAATCATGTCATACATTTTATTCAGTGTAGTTTCATCTTTCATTATCTCTACACAACTTCTCAAGAATTCTCTTAGAGTGCTTAAATTTCCAGTTGGATTCTCTGGCACAGCCTGATCTCCAATGTGAGGCACAGATGATGTTGATGCTCCCCAATCCTATCCAATTACCTATTTTATTTCCCTATGATATGTCTCCTTTTATTTTTGAGGATCAAAAATTAGCATAGGCCATGCTCACATCCTTACCCATTGCTAATATTGCTTCCCTCCATTAGTCACATCAGCCCCTGTTCTATCTCCTCTGCATGTAACAACTATTATTCTTGGTCCTTCGTTGTGTTTTTCAACTGATATTTTCTTCACATTCTAATTTGGATTATGGTTTTGATTCCCCCTTGCCTTTCATTTCGCAACTGGTTGAGGAAAATATTTTGTTCAATGGTCCAATGCTCTACAATATATGCACATTGTACACGGATTTGGGCAGTCGCAGGCTGAGTGTGCCAAATGATTAAAATTATAACATATTATCGGTCCTCTTCCTCCTTTGCCAAAATTTCCTCTGCCTCGACCTGTACCAAAATTTCCTTTGTTCCCTAGATTAAATCCTCTATGACTATTATATTGTATACCAACTCCTTTTGTCACAACATTCTCCTCCTGAATCTTGTACATATCTAAAGTGTTCTCCCTCATTAAATAAAATGCATTTCAATCCTTCTCTTCATGTCCTATTGACTTGCAAAAATTGCAAAACAAGTTCCTTGGTGTAATCTGATACTTATGTAGTAATGGACACTCAGTTGGATGATGTCCCCATTTCTTACATATCTTGCAATACCCCCTCCTGGTAATGGATTCGTTGATCCAATCATCAAATACTGTGTGAATGTTTGGAATTTGTCCTTGTGTTGGCCTTCAGTCCTACACTTGGTACACCATACTTGTTCTTGTTTCTCCTTCCCTTTTGTAAGTTCTTCTAGATGAATTTTCAATGCATCCAACTGCATCTGAACCTATGCCATCCCTCCACTATCTCCTACAAGGAATTATTTCAATTTTATTGCAATTTCCATAGCCTTGGGATGATACACAACCTTTTGTTGAATCAAGTGCCTCTGAATATGTGGTAGAAGTCCTGCAATAAACAACTATTGATGTTGTTAATCAAGGATATGGAAAGTTATTTTACCCATCATATCCTTGAATCTTTGATCAAAATCCCAGATTGAATCATCCTTCACCTGTTTAATCTCCTTTAGTTCTGTAATGTATTGTGACTCGTACTTTGGCTTTGTAAACTCTTTTATCAATGCTTGTCTTATCTCTTCCAATTTCTTGGCCTATCCTATAGGTGTGGTACTTTGTAGCTTCATGTACCAGACTAGCACACGGCCTCTAAATGTTCATTCCAACTATGCAATATTAACAGCCTCATCCTGGACGTTCTTAGAATCCCAAATTGTCTCACAGACAAACTGATGTTGTTTTGGGTCCTCTAACCCCACTCCCTAGAACTCAGATAGTCTGAGGGTGTTTTCTACCCTTGATATATTTATTTGTGTAGTCCCTCCTCTTGGTTATGTTGGTTGACTATGACTCTATGCACTGCTTCCACTACTTTGATTGCTACTACTCTATCCTCCCTTGATAACTATAAGTGATTTTTATAAGTCTTCAACTATTATTTCTTATTGTGGTGATGCATGTGGGGTCGTGGATTCGACACAATATCTGATCTGAGTAGGAATTAACAACTCTTTTATTATAGGAATGGATTGGAACTCCTATTTCTCTCATCTTATGTGTGGTATTTCCATGATTTGGATTATTGCGTAAGGTCCTCTCCCCTCTGGATCACTATGCATCTCTCCTTTCTCAGCCTGAGTCTTTCACCTCTTGTACCTCCTTCCTCTACGTAGTTCTCCAAACTTGTATTCATCCTCTAGTATACCTTCTTCAACTATATGCATCCTCAAACCCTCCCTTCCTTCTTCATCACTTCCTTCATTCTCTCATTTCCTCATACTATCCTCTTTCATCCCCCGGCTCCCCTGTGTGCAAATCCATTTAGCACCCATATTCCATGGTCATTATGCACTTGTCACACAACAACGTTTTTAACAATGTACCCAACAATTTCATGAACCTTCCTCGCGGACCTTTTAATAAATCTCTTTCTACAACACAACTCAGGATTCCAATTCATCGGTGTTGTGTCTCGATACCTTCTAGTATTCTCCCCTAATCTTTCTAACCACTCCGTAATAATAATTGGAAATTCTCCAAAGAAAATTTCATGTAGCTCTATGTACACATACTTTTGAATCCATTGTTTGTTACTCATCCAAGGGTTTCTATTCTCTTTTCTGGAAAATTCTCGTTCCTTCCTTTATAACCATTCTGAAATTTCCTTCTTAGTCGGCCTCCAAAATATTCCCTTAATCACATAATCCGGGTCTCTGTAACAAAACCATTTGTTGGTGTTGTGCACAATTGTAACACCCTAGATTCGAGTTATCTTGACCAAAACAACCCTTCAGAAAGTGGCCCTTTCGGCATCACCTACATGCAGATGAAGTCTCCCTGAGGTATCTATTGGGACTGCAGGAACCAGGTTTCTGTAGTAGTGAGGGATTGGGAGGTTATCCTTCTAGTCATTCTTACTTATTGATTGTGTGTGCGTTGTTATATGTTTATTATTTGTTAGCTACTTAGTGAATTCATATTCATATTACCATTATATTCCATATTACAACATATATGCATTACTGTAACAGTCATAACTTTTGTGCAATGATTACATATAAGACAAATATATTCTAATATGAATCCACACATAATCCATGAGTAATCACACAAAAGACATTCAACACAGTAGTTAGCATGTTTCACCCAACTCTAGGCTATGTCCACAATGGTTTTCGTCTTTATTATGCTTTTGGGTAATTGTATCAGGCTTGTGCACTGCAGTTACAAAGATACATGATGGTTATCTTGTCCTTCTCCTAGCCTAGTCGTTCTATAGTGCAAGCCTTTTTCTCTCTCTACATCATCTCCTTAGCATTCAAACATAGACTCTCTCCTTCTTAGCCTATCCTATCACTCTTCTTACTCACGGGAACTCTTGATAGCTTGGAATGGGCTCCACAGTACCACTAGATAAGAACCCCTATTCTCCCAACCCATTACATATTTATACATAAATTCTAGGTCTTAAAACCCTACTTTGTTCATACCCAAAACCCTATTACAATATATGATAACTTAAGTTAACTTTTTGTTCGAGCTCCTTTCACCTACTTTTTTGTCTACATGTTTATTTTACACTTTGGTTGTTATTCTTCGTGCTTTTGTGCATCCTTCTATCTTTAGCACATTGAGATGACATCCTTCCTTTTTGTCTTCTTTCTTCTCATGCTTTATTCTCTATTTTATTTTTTTGCTTTATTATTCTCTTTGTTTCATTCCTCTATTTTATTCTTTTGCTTTATTCTTCTCTTTGTGCACTATACTCTCGAATGTGCTTCCACTGCTTACTCTCCAATCTTCCTTATTCTTTTGCACACATATTCTATACTTAGTATCTTTATTTATATTATTTCCAAAATGATTGTCCAACAATATTCATGAGAATATCCTACCGACTTTATGGTCCTACAACCCAATACCTCTCTAGGAGGGTATCATTTAATCCTGGGAAGGCCTTGGTTGGCCATCGATGATGCTTACATTGGTTGTAAGTTAGGAAACATGACCATCTCCCATGGAACCTATACAAATAAATTAACCCTATATTCTCCCGCCAAACCCACCCTAGATTTTGAAACACCACTCTAGGCCAATGGGGAGGATAGCGATGAATAAAGAGGAGCTCACCAAGTCCTCTCTATATATCAATACTTATACATTAGAGAGAAAATAGAGGAAGATTAAATCAATGACTTCATAGCCTCTTCTTCTTCCTCAACAACCTCACATATTCTTGATCATGTTATGCAACCTAAAACAAATGCTTCTCTAGCCTCAACAAGAATCTTACCCATGGAACATGAATCCTCACCGGAAAAAAGACCAAAAAGAGTGACTCGTAAAAGTGTTACAAAATTGCAGTGATGCCTTCACCTGGGAATACTCTTACATTAAGGGAATTGATCTTGACTTATGCATGCAACACATATGCATTAAGGAAGGATCTAGACCCATCCATGGCCCAAGCTTCAGATGAATTCGACCCTGAAGGAAATATTTAAGGAGGAGCTACAAACATTGCTCACATCCAACTTTATCTATCCAATTTCTAAAAGCCAATGGGTCTCCCCTCTCGTCATGGTAGCAAAGAAAAATGTTAAATGGAGAATTTGTGTCAACTATAGAGAACTCAACAAAGAAACACACAAGGACCATTTCCCAATCCCATTCATTGACTAGGTCTTGGATATGTTAGAAGAGAAAAAATAATTTTATTTCCTCAACAGATTCAATGGGTATAACCAAATATGGATCACACCCAAGAATCAAGAAAAAATAATGTTTACCTGTCCATGGGGGACATTTTCCTATCATGTTCTACCATTTGGGTTATGTAACTCCCTTGCCACCTTTCAAAGAGTTGTAATTTCTATATTCTCTTATTTAATTCATGATTGCGTGGAAATATATATGGATGATTTCACAACATATGGTAAGGAATTCAATGAGGAATTAGGAAATATAGATAAAACACTAATAAGATGTAAAGAATCAAAAGTTTCCCTCAGTAATAAAAAATGTGAAATGATGTTAATTAATCACATCATATTAGGACATTGCATCTCAGTTAAAGGCTTCCAGGTGGATCCATAAAAAATCAAGGTAATATTAAATTTCTCAACTCCATATTCACAAAAGCAAGTACAAATATTCTTAGGATATGTTGGTTATTATCGTCACTTTATTGAACAATTTTCGGAAATTGCTTGTCCATGATTTTCCTTACTTATCAAATATTCTAAGTTTTATGGACAAAAACATGTTGCATGCACTTGACGAACTAAAAACTAAGGTGTTTGAGGCTCCCATCTTAATATGACGATATTTTTCCCTCCCATTCCATATTTCCACAGGCACATCAGACACTTCCATTGGAGTTGTTCTATGTAAATGTGAATGAAAATATCCATACACAATATACTACGTTAGAAAAAATATCGCACCTACATATATAAATTATACGGTGGATTACCACATCATTTATCTCCAAAAGAGAGACATAATATCATCAAACAAAGTTGTATATTCTCATGGATCGATGGTTTCCTCTTCCACACATTATTGGATCTCATTATCAAAAGATGCATGCGAGAAGATGAGATCCATGAGATCTTGAAATCCTGCCATGATAGCCCATGTGGAGGCAACTTTGCAGACAAGAGAACTGGGTATAAGGTACTTCACCAAGGGTACTATTGGCCCACTATCTTCAAATATTCCAAGGAATATGTAAAGAAGTGCGATAATTGCCAGTGCATGGGAAGACCAATGCAATTATATGAGATGTTGTTACAGCCATAGTTGGTATTAGAACCATTTCATAAATGGTCCCTAGACTTTGTAGGTTCAATTAATCCTTCTTCCCATCATAAATCTTACATCCTAGTATGCATATATTATGTCACAAAATGGATGGAAGCCAAATCACTCCCGGCCCACGACAGAACAAACAATAGTGGGATTTCTTAATGAATAAATATTCACCATATTCGTGATACCTCGGGAGATAGTTACTAATGGAGGAACATAATTCACTTCAAGTCTCATCAGATACTTAATGGACAAATACAATATCAAACAAAATGTTACCACACCATATCACCCGCAGGGAAATGAACAAGTAGAAGGGACAAACAAAATCCTTGAGGTCGTTATCACTAAGACTGTCAGACTACACCTCAAAGACTAATAGGCTACCCAAATCTCTATGGGCCTACAGGACAACATGGATAACTACTACTGGCTACAACCCATATGAATTGGTGTATGGAAAAAGAGTATTGTTGCCAATTGAAACACGGATCTAGACACTTAGAACAGTCGTACAACTTGGAATGGACCTAACCAAAGCTCAGAAATAGAGACTCATCCATATCAATGAACTAGATGAACTTCCTCAAGCTTCCCTACACTGCATAACAATAATACACCATCAAAGAGCTCAATCGCATGACAAGTTCACTAAAAATAAAAATAAAATTCAAAGTTGGAAATTGTGATTTATTATTTGACTCCAAATTCAAGGATTTCATAGGGACATTTCGCACCCTATGGCTCGGGCCTTATGAGAATGATATTGTATATGAAAATGGAGCCATAAAACTTTGCACCATCGATAACAACAGAACTCCTATGATGGAAAATTGACATGGGATTCAATTATATCATAAACCCCTATCCAAGGAATCCTTCTTGAATAGGATCACCAGTGGATGGCCCAACAATGACTTGGATATTATAAACAAGGGGGGGAACCCCTACTGAGTGAGTCATTCCTTCCTAAAAAAAATAATAATAATAATACACCCATGTGTGAAAACCCTTAGGGTGCATGCATGCGGGCATGTTTTGTGAAAATCGGCTTATGTTGACACAAGGAAATTAAAAAACAAAATGAGAGAAAGAAAGAAGGGAAATTTACGGTTACATGATGGTTATGTCAAGATCCTTCTAATCAAGTTTGTAATAAAATATTGTTTGTGTTAATAAAGTATTTTTAGGATATGCACAAAAGAAGAACATTTTTGTTGCGACTCTCGTTGTTGCAATTCTCGTTGTTGCAAGTCATGTTGTTGCAACT